>JAPQWV010001508.1:0-85000 GCA_027422505.1 Craterostigma plantagineum | reverse complement strand
AAAAATCGTTTAAACTCGGGGAATTTCATGAAGATCGAATGCACGTATAGGAACTACAGTCATATAGACATATAGTTGATTGGTTCTCTATTTACGTAGGCTTGCTATTGCGGGACAAACGAGTAGCACGTATGTTAGGAAATTCTACCTTGACTATGGTTCATATTGATTAGATAAATTAGATTGCATGAAGACGTAGGAATAATTTGTGCCGAGCATGTGTCTTGATCACGTCGTCGTCGACCGCTTTATCCTTATCTGTTTTATTTGCGTTTATTTTATTATTTGCGTCTTTTATTTCTTTTAATCAAATCATTAAAACTATAAAAATCCCCTTAGTCTAAATTAGAATTAGAAATATTATCTTAGAATTAATCGAGCTGTCTTCGTGGATCGATACTCGGACTTCGTCCGTTTTATACTACTTGCACGACCTAGTACACTTGCTAGTATTTGAGCGTGTCAAGTTTTTGGCGCCGTTGTCGGGGACAGCGGAATTATTAGTTTTAGGATTTATTCTAGTTTTAGTTTAGTTTTTTTTTCATAGTAATCGTTTATTATTATCTTATTTATTTTTATTATTTTTATTTTATTGGATTCACTTATTTTGATTTTTATTTTTATTTTTTCTCGCAGGAATTTCAGTTGGTATATGACACGAAGTTCGAGTTGTGAACCACTACTATTTAACGCCGAAATCGAAGCTACGTGTCGCCGCAATAATCGGAACCGTAGACAAAGAATGGCGAATCAAGAACGCCAAGAGATTCCTCCACGAGCCACTCTACTAAGTCGAGCGCTTCCAGGCCCCTTCGACGATAATGACCCGATAGTGATCCCCGAAGGACCTAACAATCAATTCGAAATCAAGCCTGTGACTTTGCATATGGTGACAGGAGCGGTCCAATTCCATGGGCTAACTAATGAGGATGCTAATGCCCACATTACCAAATTTCAGCAGATTTGCAGAACTATTAAGTATCCTGGGATATCTACTACGGTTATAAGGCTTACATTTTTTCCTTTCTCTCTTGTAGGAAAAGCGTCCGAGTGGTTTTCGTCACTGCCACACGCATCCATCACTAGTTGGGAACAGATGGTAGAGTGCTTCTTGGGCAAATACTACCCACTCTCTAGGACTAGCGAGATAAGGAGCGAGCTTGTGAACTTCAAACAAGAAGGGGGCGAGACGTTGAGCGATGCATGGAGTAGATACAAGAACCTTCTCAGGCAATGCTCGAACCACAGTATACCTTTGAGCGTTCAAATGCAGTCGTTCTTCTTGGGACTTAACACGCAGAACAAGCGCATCGTCGACGGAGGATGCAACACGAACTTTATGGAGCTCGATGATAAAGATGCACTTGCAGCCATCGAGAGGATCTCAGCCTACCCCGCGAGATATACTGAGCAAGATGTTGACCGTCGGCCGCTGGAGTATATGAGATAAGTAGCTCATTGGAGGCGCAATTTGAGGCTATACACCGGAGACTTGACGCAATGCAGGCCAATAACCCCGAGGAGGTGAACCATATCCAGTCGAGGCAAGGGAACTTATACTCGAACACGTACAACCCGAGTTGGAGGAATCATCCGAACCTATCCTATGGGAGCTCACACTACGAGAAGCCACCACAACCACCGAAAGCAGACTGGGAGATAGCATTTGAGAAATTAACGGACTATCAGGGCGGTCAGAATCGTAAGATAGACGAGCGGCTTAACAAGATAGAGGATACAATGCATAGTCTGGTGATACAATTGGACATTTAACAAGTTCAATGGCCGAGCGCAAGCCTGGCACACTCCCGAGCGATACCGAAAAGAACCCTCGAGAGTACACGAATGCCATTGAACTAAGAAGTGGAAAGAAGCTTGAATCTCTCCAAGAGACCAAGGAGTTGGAGATAGCAAAAGAGACAGAGACATCCGATCAGAGCGAAGTCACGACCATGAACGCTAGGGTTAATGAAAAGGACAAACGGACCGAAAAAGACGAGGACGAGCCAGATTTACACTTGGAGGAAAAGAAGGTCAACCCACTCCCACCGATAAAAATCCGACCTCCATTTCCAGCGGCTTTACGAAAAGGGAAGAATCATGAAGATTTTGATCGTTTCATTAATATATTTAAGAAACTTGAAGTTAATATCCCTTTTGTTGAGGCTTTGTGCAGATGGCTAAGTACGCCAAATGCCTGAAGGAGCTACTATTCAAGAGAAACAAGTTAGAAGAAGACGGAACGATCGCTCTCACCGAAGAATGTTCAGCCGTATTACAGAAGAAGCTTCCGCCGAAGCTTAAGGATCGAGGGAGTTTCTCTATTCCTTGTTCTATTGGATCTCTTTCGTTTAATAATGTGTTATGCGATCTTGGTGCGAGTATTAATTTGATGCCATTTTCATTATTTAGGAAATTGGGACTTGGCGAGCCAAAACCCACATCGACTATCCTTCAGCTCGCCGATAGATCTATCACGTATCCACGAGGAAAAATGGAAGACGTATTAGTGAAAGTAGGAGAGCACTACTTCCCGGCTGATTTTATTGTGTTGGATATGGAAGAAGACGATGACCTCCCATTGATACTCGGACGCCCGTTCCTAAACACGGCAAGAGCTATCATTGATGTCGGTAATGGTACTTATTTTGCAAGTAGGGGACGAGAAAGTTGAATTCGATGTTTATAAATCTATGAAACGCCCTACTGATGATTCTTGTTCCTTTATCGATATCTTTGACCCTTGTGCTTTTAAGTGTTCTGAGTCTTTCAAGTACAACTTGTCTGGAGAGAATACCAGCAAGCTGAAGGACCGCCAGAACATAAAGGCTGACGCTCGAATAGATGGGCCGAATGGGAACAAGGCTAAATCTAGTCATAACTTAGTTTCTTCTGTGCTGAATTTTAACAGGTGGACCCCATGGGCTAAAAACAGCAGTTGCTCTAAATCTATCAAGAAGGTGGTTTCACCGAAGAAAAAGAAAAAGCGTCGTCAGAAAGATTGCACAGACGATGGCATCTACATATGGCGAAAAAAGGAGAACTCTCGACCCCACACGATGATGCAGACACTATCACCAGGAATAGGGGAACCCAAGGTGTACAACGATCGAGATGTTTGGAAAGAAGACTCGATCAACCTCGGCCATTCACCAGAATGAGCAGTTTGTGAGTCGAGCTAACGACTATAAAAGCAGCGCTTCTTGGGAGGCAACCCAAGGCCTATCGATGCATATATATTATTTTATATTTTAGTCCTATTTACTTATTTCATATTTTTTTTCTTTCTAAAAAAATTCGCTCTCTCATGGTGCCGCCTAGTTACGTTTTCTCGCAGGCTCATAACCAGTTTGGGGGTTGCCCGTTCGCGACGGTAGCTTGTCCACTGCAGATAGACCGAGTCTTCTACATCGATCGACATAAAATACAGGGCAGTGTCACTTCTACTCTCTCTTTGCTTTTATTTTACACATTGAGGACAATGTGATATTTAGTTTGGGGGTGGGATGTGACACATGCTAGATTTAATATGTTTACATGTTTAGGTATCGATGCGTTTCGGTCTTTTTAGTGGGTATAACTGATGAAGGTTGCGATTTGAACGTCATCTGTGAAATCTCCTGTCAATGATGAATTTTTTTTGAAATTTTACCATGTCGGGATATGATTCGATGAATTGAGTGTGATAGTCTTACATGTTGCATTGTTGTGATATTAGCATGATTATTTGGCTATATTGACTGCTTTAGGAGAGTATTGCGTATCATGAAGCACAAATCCAGTTATATATGTGAGTTTTTGAGCCTTCAGAAAATACAGAGCAATTAATTATGCTCGGTGTTTATTCTCGTGTGACACGCATGGACTGAATATTTTCGAACTTGCTCTGTTATGCATGTCAATGGTTACTATGTGGATTTTTGTGTGCGAAAATGAGAGGGCACTAGGATTGAGTCATTAGCCTAAATATTTACATACCTTACGTATTTACCACTTAGTGAGCCCCTTTGAGCCTTATTTGACTTATTTGTTGATTTGGAGCCCAGATATTTAGCAGTCTAATTGCCTCAAATTTAGCCTGTACGACCCCGTATCAACGTGTTAATTTATCGATGTCGTGAAAAGTGGATTGTTGGTTGAGAAGGAGCTAATCGTCGGTGCATGTTAGTTATGAGCTCGCCTTATGATATAGATTTCTCGTCGTAATATTGCAGCGGACTAGAAACATCTCCCTTCGAAAAACAAAACGATATGAGGGGCTGGTTCGAAAAAAAAAAAAAAGAAGCGAAAAAAAAGGAGATGCAGAAAAAAATGGAGAAAAAAAAAAAGCGAGCGAGAAGAGTAAAAAGGGAAAAAGAGGACGGGTCGAGTGAAAAGTAGGCACAGCGTTAGAAGAGCAAAATAAGTGGTTAGAAGAGCGATTCGATGATTGTCACGTTTGATACTTTTAGCTCACTTTCCCATATGACGCACCTTTTCAAACCCGAGCCCCATTATAACCCTTGATGAAAGACCATTTGATTCGTGCATGACTTCTATTATGTGACTATGATGTGATATAATAAATAATATGAAAGAAAATTGAGTAACTATATGATACTTTTGAACAGCTATTATACGACGAAAGAGCATAAAGGACAGCTGATAATGGGGACATGTAAGTTTCTGTTTCGATGATTTATTTTTGATTTTGGGGGATTTGATCGGTCAAATGCTATTATTTATATAACGGATATCAAATGCTATTATATATGTATAATGGATCCAATATTCTGACAATGGCATAGCTGTAAAACACAAACAAAAAGAATGTATGGCTTCTGCTTTCATGTATACCCTCGTCTTTATGTCATGTCATTTGAATAATAAGTGAAGATAAATAAATATATACCTAGTATTTAATATTCGGGTTTTTAATTAAATAATAATAAAAAAAATAATCATTAACAAAATAAACATCAAATGAAAACTATTAATAAAACATCAATTTCGTACTCTGGGAGTACGAGTTACTAACTCGTATTCCAGGAATACGAGTTACTACTCCATGCTGGACTCTTACCGTGACATGGCTTTTCAAGTAACTCGTATTCCTGGAATACGAGTTACTCTTTTCTTTTTTCTTTTTTTTTTTAATTTTAACTTATTTTATATTATTAATAATAAAATACACCAAATCATAAAATCATTGTTATCTCATGTAACATACATAATAAAAATCCATAAACGCATCTAAATTACTGTTTGTTTCGCGACGATTAAAATGACATGCATATCTTATATTTTTCGAATATGGAAATATATTTTTATCCAATAATTATCGGAAAATAAAAAATATATTTTCGATATTCGAAAAATATAAGATATGCATGTCATTTTAATCGTCGCGAAACAAACAGTAATTTAGATGCGTTTATGGATTTTTATTATGTATGTTACATGAGAGAACAATGATTTTATGATTTGGTGGATTTTATTATTAATAATATAGAATAAGTTAAAATTTAAAAAAAAAAAGAAAAAGAAAAGAGTAACTCGTATTCCAGGAATACGAGTTACTTGAAAAGCCATGTCACGGTCATAGTCCAGCATGGAGTAGTAACTCGTATTCCTGGAATACGAGTTAGTAACTCGTACTCCCAGAGTACGAAAATTGCTGTTTTATTAATAGTTTTCATTTAATGTTTATTTTGTTAATGATTGTTTTTTTTATTATTATTTAATTAAAAACCCCTTTAATATTTGATGATGGGAAAAAAACTTGGCAAATATCATTTTCGGAGGAGCCTGATAAGCTAGGATTTTATGTAATTTCTTTACCCATAAAAATGCATTTCCAATCGTTATTTACCGAAAAATTCCTTCAAATATCTTATATTTATGTTTAAATTTATTTTCAATAGATTTCCGAGCAAACGAGATCGATAAAAGGAAAATAAGTGCACTTTTGGAGCAATTTGAATCTTAGGGGACCCTCTTGAAATATTTAACATTATTTGGGGCAACCTTGCAATTTACCATATCTTTCTATTATTTTGGCAGCTATGACGTGAAGATTTGAGGAGATATTATTTTATTTGCTAAAGATAGGATCACGTGCGAGCTATGGAAAGATTCAAAGATTAAGTCAAATATTCAAAATCCAATCTTTGAAGAAAGTCGGCTTCCACTTATATATATTATAGCTGAGCAATGAAGCTTTGGGGGGGACTGAAAAACGACGGCTGAGAAGAAGAAAGGCAGCGAATAAAGAAAAGCTGCGAGGAGTTTCGACGGCGAAGAGCGAGGCGACGCGAGCATCGTAAAAGGGCGAATTTCTTACCTTTTAATATTTGGATTTCGACAATGTTTTCTTTTGATTCGTTGTCGTCTTCGTATATTAATATGCTAGGCTAATTTCTTTTGTGATTGAGGCCGTGCGAGGCCGGATTATGACTACGTACTAATGCAATTATTATTTTATTTAATCATATGATTTGAGTTATGTATTCTTTGTTTGTGCTTCATATGCGTACGTGTGATTGGCCTCCATGCGTATGATTATTGATTGGTTTATGAGACGGACTAAGTGATTAGACCGATTAGAACGAAACATTGAATACCACTACGTAAAACCGACCAGAGATGGAATTCGGTTTCGTATGTGTGGTTTCCGATAGTTTAGGCGCCGAAAGCGTTTAAACTCGGGGAATTTCATAAAGATCGAATGCACGTATAGGAACTACAGTCATATAGACATATAGTTGATTGGTTCTCTATTTACGTAGGGTTGCTATTGCGGGACAAACGAGTAGCACGTATGTTAGGAAATTCTACCTTGATTATGGTTCATATTGATTAGATAAATTAGATTGCATGAAGACGTAGGAATAATACGTGCCGAGCATGTGTCTTGATCACGTCGTAGTCAACTGCTTTATCCTTATCTGTTTTATTTGCGTTTATTTTATTATTTGCGTCTTTTATTTCTTTTAATCAAATCATTAAAAATATAAAAATCCCCTTAGTCTAAATTAGAATTAGAAATATTATCTTAGAATTAATCGAGCTGTCTTCGTGGATCGATACTCGGACTTCGTCCGTTTTATACTACTTGCACGACCTAGTATACTTGCTAGTATTTGAGCGTGTCAGAGCCTATGGAGAAAAAGAAAAGCGAGACGTATTGCTATCGAATCATTTCAAAGAGTGGGGTATCCATTAATACTGGATATGCTATAATGTTTGTGCTGATATACTAAAGTTGATGCAGATTTTAAAAACAAGTTAATTGCAGATAAGTATCAAATAAAGGGTTTTTTTTGGCTGACCCCCTCGAGGGTAATGTTCTCTAAATAAAAAGTGTGGTACAGTGTTAGCGGCATGCCGCAACCCAACTGGTAACAAGCTACCGGCTAACAAACGAAAGAAACAAGACAGTAGACGACTACCAAGCTATACGCCACACACGCCGCATGGCGCATGCCTGCAGCTGGTACTTTCCCGACAGCTGGTATCAAATAAAGGGTTGGTCTCTAATCTTGGACTAGAATCATCTTCTATTTACTGCAACTCGATTTTGAATTTTTTGAACTATTAGAAGGTTTCTATAGTGTGTGTGGGTGTGAATATATATAGCTGGGGCACTATATATCTAATGACTAACGTTCACCTTAGGACATGGAAGTACTAAGTAGTAAGCAAAACCATCATTGGTTTGCAAGAAACTATGAAAAGGAGGATGCATCGAGGCCCAAAGTTCCAAAAAGAGATCGATCGTGCATGGTGGGACACGTAAGCTTTATATATAATAACAAAATATATATTTAATTTCAATAGAAAACCATCTTCAATGAGTCATCATTTCAATTAGAGCGTGTAATCCACAAACAGGGATGTGCCAAGTGCCACACTTGGTGCTCATTATTATTAGATACAAAATAAAGAAATTTAAGGTAATTATGGGTAAGCTATCAACTTTTTGAGTTAAAAGTTTGATCATATGATGACTCTAATAAGCTCAAGTGCTTGAATACCGACTCTACTTTGTATAATGTTATCTCCATTGACACCAGTGTTTTAAAAAGCGCAATTGTAGCGCGGTTTATAGCGTAAATAGCGCAAAATTTTCATAAAACGCGTAGTAGTGTAATAAATTTCGCGTTTTTCCCAAAAAGCGTGCGCTATATGCGCTATATTTTACGCTTTTTACGCTTTATACGCTATATCTACGCTTTTTACGCTATTTCGTATAATCCTCACGCTATTTGGGAAAATCATTACATTATTCAAATTAAGGAGTATAAGATAATTAAATTGAATTTAGGGAGTAAATCTGTAAATACCTTGCTTGAATCATCGGAAGAACTGGACCAAGAACAAGAAAAGACCAATCTTTAGTATCGAGAACTAAAATCAGACCTCAAATTTGCTCACAGAAGTAGCAATATGGGGACTCTTGCTCTTCGCTAGCATCTTCACCACCTCTGCCAGATCTTCACTCTTCTCTGTCTCTCTAATCTCATTCATCTCTTTTTTGCTTCGTTCATCTCAACAAGTTATTATTTTGCTTGATATCTATATAACTCTCATAAGTCAGCTCAACACCGAAAAAGAAGCACTGAGTGCGGACTCAAAAAGTAGTGAGTGAGATAGTTATGGGAAATCAAAGAATAAGCTGGGAAATGGTTGAGTCAGAGGGCCGTAAAGAATGAGATGGAGTTTTTCTTTGCTTCTTTGTGTGATGACAAAGGGAAAAAAAAAGACCCCACCACTAACGAAGGCTCACCCCACACAGGGGAAATCCTAGATTAATTTTAGATTTAACGGTTTGTTTCAATGTGTGACTTCGAAATATTTGTAACGATTAATATCTGAATGTTTCTTAGACTTGCTTTGCTTACTTCTATGCTTATAGGTTACTCACGTATATATACATATATTTGCATTATAAATGTTTTGCTCGAAATACTCACGCAATGCGCTACGCTATTTACGCTACGCGCTACTAGCACTAAAACGCGACACACTGCGCAATACGCTTTTTAAAACATTGATTGACACACTTGATAAAACTATTATATAACTTGAGTTCTTAATTCCTTCTGAGGTGAATATTCCATCATGCACATTTTTAGTTTTTTTTTTTTTTTTTTGTCGGAATTTACCGATCATGTGGGTTGTGACATTAAGAGTTCGATTTTTAAGATTCATAAATTTAATAAAATAATATTTTGTTTAAATTCGGCTTTCCTCCTTATCTTTTTCTGCAAAGTGAAAATCACCACGCTCTCCTAAAAGAGAGATTAAGGGAATCCTATGCTCATTCATATTCACTATCCCACTTTTGTTTATTACTAGGTTGCTCTATGTGATGGATACGGAATTTCAATACAAACTTGCACTACTTGTTAAATTTCAATCCCCTGTATTCATTTTACACATATCTATATTAATATGATGTTATTATACATTTTGTTGGAGGGATGAGTACAAACACTAAATATAATAAAATTTTACAATACCATACTGGGAAAAAAATGTTATTATAAATGTTATTATACAAAGTATACATCACCTCTTTAGCTTCTTTTAATAAAGAAGGTATAACCCACAGCCACATTGTTCTCTGATATTCAACCATGATGACTTTGCTTTTGTTTCAGAACGAGTTGCATAAAAAAAACAAATCAGAAGCAAGGGATTTAAATGTACATATGTGGAAATTATTAAATAGATTATAATGTTAATTGAAATTTTCCAGCCCAATAAAAAGAACATGCGAATTGGTGGTCTGGGCCAAAATATGTCCACGAATTTCTTCCGAAGCAATGGCCATTACAGTGCCACGTCATCACCACCACCCAATCCACCCAAAAAATGAAAAAAATCATACAAAAAAAAAAAATAATAAGCTCCTCAAAAGCGACGCACCCCTTTCGATAAGTAAGTAGCACCACAATGTCAACGGTTGCCACCACAGCTGCCGCCCCGCCTTTCACCGCCGCCTTCCCAACCACCTCACTCCACCACCCCAAACCACCGCACCACATCACCGCCCTCCGAACCCATCTCCGCCCAATCACAAGACTCCACGCGTCGGCGGCGTCCTCGCCCAAACCCTTCGCCGCCGCCGCCCCCCAAAAAGAGACCATATTCTTCGACGGAGGCGCCCACTACGGCGACCTCGTGGCCAACCTCCTCCTCGGATTCACCCTCCTCTGGCTCCCCCTCACCCTCGCCGCCGTCTTCCGAGCCTTTTACCTGAGGTACAGATTCACCGACCTAAGAGTCACCGTCATCTCCGGCCTCACCGGCGAGGACAGAAGCGACTTCTCATACGACGTCGTCAGAGACGTTCAGGTCGTGCCGAGGTTCATCGGCGAATGGGGTGACGTCATCATCACGTTGAAGGATGGAACCAAGGTTGATCTGAGAAGCGTTCCCAAGTTCAGAGAGATCGCAAAGTACTGCCTCGCCATGGCTGAGAAACCTGCGGTTGTTAAAGAAAGTGGCCCCAAAGGCTTCTGACCTACTGTTTTATTTCTGTATTAATTATAGCTAAATTTCTAATGCTATTTTCATTATTACCGCTTGTCTAATTGCAAGATTTGATCATCGGTGTACGTTAATTACATAAAATCTTGGGGCATTTACGTTTCAGGCCCCCATTTAAGCTTTGATTAGAGATCTGACCCTTGTCAAAAAATACATAGTTTTATGGTGTGTTTGGTTCGTGGAAATTAGTAGGGAAAAGAAAAAGAAACGGAAAAGAAAAATCAGTTTTCGTGTTTGGTTGATTGAAGAAATCGTCAAGGAAAAGAAAAGAAAAGAAAATCTAGTTAAGTTTATACCTAAACCCAAGGAAAATCAATTTCCTCACCAAACGGTCAGGAAAACGAAGGAAAAACTTACTAAATCGATTTTCCCTCACATTTTCTTTTTCACACCACTTTCTTCGAACCAAACACAGCGTTAACGAGGACTCAGTTTTTTCAGAAACACTCCATGATTCTCCAATACCACTTCATGGGTCTGCAGTAACACTTCATGGATCAGTGGTAACACTCCAATCTTCATGGGTCTGGTGACACTTCAACGGGTCTGTGGTACCACTTCATGTGTCTGTGGTAACACTCCATGGATCTGTGATAACACATGGTCTCTTTCTCTAAATAAAACTTTAATTGAGTTCTTATTTATAAATGAAACTTGCACGGGTCTGTATCTCTAATTGAAAATATAAATTGGGGCACTAAAATCTTCTTACCATCATCACATCGAACGACGTGACATTTCGGTACGTACGTATTCTTCCCTTTACCAATGCGTCGCTTCATCAAATCTTTTCACATAATATATTTACGTAACGCCTCTCATTAGCATAACGCACTAAAACTTTCATTCACAACATCAAAAATCTGCAAAAAAAATGGACGCCGCCGCCAACTCAGTTCGCCGCGATTTATTCAGCAAACTGAACAAAGACATCACAGACACAATCCTAACTAAGCTCCCAACGAAAGACGCCGTCACCACCTGCGTCTTATCGAGATTCTGGCGGGACAAATGGACTTCGATGCCCCACGTCTCGTTCCACGACGGAATCTCGGAAAATCCCGGGCAAGAAGACGACGACGGCGTCCCCTTCGACGATCGAATGATACGCTTCATCGAAGGGTTTCTTTCCATGCACAGAGGGAACATCCAAAAGCTCCACTGGCAGACGGAATACGCTTCGGACAACCTCGGCGCAGATCGATGGCTCGCAGACGTATTTCTTCGCGGACTGCTCAAAGAGCTCACCATCAATTTCAGAACGGGCGACGTTTTCGCGGTCCCGACGTGCTTATTTTCCTGCGCCGGGCTTAAAAACTTGACGCTCTCTTTCTGCTCGGTGCAAATTCCTCGGGGATTCGAGGGCTTCCCATGCATGAGAAGTATCTGTTGGGGTTAAGCGGTAAATATTTAATTCTAGGCCAGCGGTAGATGTATTTGGACCCCGCGACAATTTATCGGGATATGAATTAAAGCCGAAATGACACCGAAAGAACACCGAGATTTTTACGTGGTTCGGCCAATACCGCCTACATCCACGGAGAGACAATAGTTTTACTATATTTGATAATATTACACCGTACAAAATAACGCTCGTGTTTAAACCCAAACCCGAGACTCCTTACCCACCCGGGTAATGTTTTTGTACCTACTCTCAATTACCATAGTAAAAACTACACCCACTCTCACCCTTATCCGCCCGGACAAGATTTCCTTTTTCTTTTTCTTTCTTCCTCTCATTTTTCCTCTCCCTCACTCGCTCTCTCTTTCTCTCAATTTGGGGTGTTCTATCATTGAAACCATAGTGCCCTTTTATAGCTAAATTCCCAAGCTAAGATCCAAAATAGTAAACGTCACTGCATACGTTTTGCTCATTTGCGTGTGTAGACCTTGCACATGGTTGAATATCCAATGCTGGACACATCAATCTCCCCCTTCAGCATTATTAGGCACCGCCAAGTGTCCATTCGAGTGAGTCTGTATGAGAGTAACCCGTTCGTATTGACCACGAACGTCCATTGGCCTTCCTTTGTAGCACCTACACATAATGCGAATCAAGAATTCCGATCCTATCCCACTTGATTCATTCAACGGCCAATCTTATGTGCAGCTATGTTGAACCGACTCGACCTGTCGATTCCGAAGAGGGACTTCGATGCAACCCCTTTCTCCAGCAGGATTTCCCTTCTCACCGTCGTCTGCCTTTATACCACGCCCGAGCATTTTTTCGTGAACCCATCGAAGTCTGAGTATTATATACCATACTCACGTCCAGACGATACAAACCTTTGCACTCTTCTCCCTTTTGGTAGGATCATTCCGCCATGTGTGATTTTCCAGACTCCCCCTGCTATGAAACCCTATAGCCTGAAATCTGACTGGCTCGAGAATATTAAAAACTACGCAACTTTGGGACAATGTCACACCACCCAAAATGCGCACCGCTCCACCAACCATTTTGATCTTCCCCATTCCAACACACCGAACAACACAACGATATCCATCGGCCCATGGAGATCGAAAAAACCGTTCGCATTTTCCGAAACGCATCAAAAAGATTCTTTTGGAGCAAACTCGAATTTAATATCCTTCTTCATGAGAACGAGCGCCATCATTAGAGACTGTGAGAACGTCTCTAAGATAAACCGTGTGCTACCTCCATTGTGGAATTTTCCTAGCCGCTTGTCCTTCTTCCTTCAAGTCGGACAATTTCTCCTGATGTGTCCCGGCTCACCACATTTGTAGCATCACATGCCCTTCCCGCCACCTGGATTTGGACCTGCTGCTGTCTCCAAATCCCCTAGCGTGTCACCTTCCTCTACGACTCTCTCCGTGTATAGCCAACGCCCGACTATCACCATATTTGACCGCCTTCTCTTTTCATGCTCCAAAAAAAAATTGACTCCACCATCCACCGTTTACACCGTCTCGTACCAGATGGTTGTGATCAAATTATCATCCGAATTAGGAAGCGAGGTAAGAAGTAAAATGGCCTTACTTCTTCCTCTCCGACACATCTTGACCCCAAAATTTCCGTCATTTACTCCGACTTCTCCTCGTCTCCCACAAAGCTTATATCCCCAGCCTTGACAAACGAGTACATCCTTCACTCTTCTCTGCCGCAGAGTGAAACCTCCCGCATCAGTACATTGTCGCACTTTGCTGTCATCCGTTGCTATTATCCTTGCAGAGATTTAACAGCCCGGTCCAAAGAGTACTGATCAGATAATTCCCAGCAACAGCTAGCGACACAGTACTATTGCCATAACTTGCCAAAACTCCACCGCCGCACAAGCTCCGCCCACACTGAGCATACCATCAACGATAACCATCTTGTGCCACCATTTCTTCAGTACAAGGCATCACCTCGTTGAACCTCGCTCTGACACTGGCTCCCCCCGATCGATGTTCCCTTCTAATATCTTTTCTGATGTGGAAGTTCAGACACAGCTGCAACCACAGAGCATACTCAGAATATCAGCAGGGTTTTGGCTCTGATACCACTTATTGGGGTTAAGCGGTAAATATTTAATTCTAGGCCAGCGGTAGATGTATTTGGACCCCGCGACAATTTATCGGGATATTAATTAAAGCCGAAATGACACCGAAAGAACATAGAGATTTTTACGTGGTTCGGCCAATACCGCCTACATCCACGGAGAGACAATAGTTTTACTATATTTGATAATATTACACCGTACAAAATAACGCCCGTGTTTAAACCCAAACCCGAGACCCCTTACCCACCCGGGTAATGTTTTTGTACCTACTCTCAATTACCATAGTAAAAACTACACCCACTCTCACCCTTATCCGCCCGGACAAGATTTTCTTTTTCTTTTTCTTCCTTCCTCTCATTTTTCCTCTCCCTCACTCGCTCTCTCTTTCTCTCAATTTGGGGTGTTCTATCATTGAAACCATAGTGCCCTTTTATAGCTAAATTCCCAAGCTAAGATCCAAAATAGTAAACGTCACTGCATACGTTTTGCTCATTTGCGTGTGTAGACCTTGCACATGGTTGAATATTCAATGCTGGACACATCAGTATCGACTTTAGGGAGGTTACGATTAGCGATGGCGACCTGTCGAGCCTCGTCTCGAACTGCTCGATTCTCGAGAAGTTGAAAATCGAGGACTTTGTGGCTCCGGATTTAGGATTTCGAGCGCCTAACCTCAAGTGTCTGAATCTGTTCGGATACTTTGTAAACCTTAACGTCGAAATCAGCCCTTCGATTCTCGTCGACGTGAAGCTCGAATCCGGGGATTGGTTTACGGACGAAGACCTTCGCTCAAGGTGCGTCAGCATTAGGAAATTGTTACGCCGAATTGATAGGCTCGAGAAGCTCTCTGGCGATTTGACAAAGGTAATAAATGAGGAATCTCATGTGTGTAGGTCATTACATTTATGGATATTCATTGTGTCTTTCTTCCTTCTTTTTCGAAAGACTTTAAGCGCGGGCGGCAGAAACAGCAGCATATTTAGAAACTTCGAATCGTTGGCGAAAATCGACCTCTTCGAGGTCAGCTTCGACGATCCGAGGGAGGTTTTGTCCGCGCTTCATCTGATAGTTTCCGCGCCGAATTTGAAGGAACTGTACATTCATGTGAGCTACAAATTTTCTTGTTCTATTTCTGTCAAGCGTAGTAATGTAAAAATAAAATTCGTTGGCCTTTTTTTCTTCTTTCGGTCAAATCAGGGCGTGAGTGAGGCTGAGTACGACGTCGAACACCCAATGGATGAAATCGACGGCGATGAATTTCTGGCAAATCGAACGCTCGAAAAGTTGCAGGTGGTGGAGATCGGAGGGCAACCGTATATGTTTCTGGGCGCGAAGTTAATCGAATTATTGCTTGGGCGTTCGCCTTCTTTGGTGAGGATGACGATCGACGAACTAGAGCCGTCCGATCGTTTCTTGGGCGAAGAGATTAGCCAGAGAGACTACTTGAGCTTTCATAGGGCTTCTAAGAATGCATCCATCGTCGTCTTCGATTTGACTGAAGAATTAATATAATGAGATGATATCGCATTAGAAAGACTCGATCATTGAGGTCATCAACGAACCAAAATTTATGTTTACTATACATGAATAATGTATGTCATAGTTATTTTAAGTTCGCATAATTTATCAAGAACTGTAGAACCAAAGTCAAATTGATGATATCACAAAATAAATGACGCTTCAGCCTTCAACACAAACGAATTTGATATACAAATATGTGGCAGGAGAAGGAAAAAAAGATGAGGAGAGGAATATGATTATTACAAAGCTTTGGTCATACAGTACTGTCAATACACAGATGCAGATATTTCCCTTGATAGAATAAAATGTACGCATTTCGTTCGTATATTCACGTATATCTCTTACACAAGCACGAGCTTCTTCAACTACGTATTAATTTTAAATAATTATTTTCATTCCCCCAACCCCTTTGAGATATATATATATGGAATCGCATGCATGGACTCGCTGGTAAGAGCATGTGCAGTAGGGCCATAGTAAGCATAAAATGAACCATACTTATTTTCATCAGAGATAAGAAATATTTCCTCATTTATTAAACTGCAACCATGCATACGTACACACACATATATATATGTGGCTGTAAAAAGATAGCTAGCAGCACAGCACCTGATGAAAAGGACGCATCATCGCTGCTGCAAATTTGTACGCACACTATATAGTCTTTGAAGCTTTTTATTTTTTTCTATTTGAAATGTACCGAAAAAAGGTACTTGCTTTGTTTGCTTTTCAAGCGATCATTAATTCTGAGAAGAGGGGTTCGTAATAATATATCGGGCAAGGACGACTTAGTTTCGGCGAAGATTGGCGCCAATCTTTAGAGCACATAGCAATATATATTTTATTAGGTAAGCAGATGATTAGGTAGTATAAATCAAAGCAACGGCTAATTAAAACAATTATGCAATACCAAACCTTTTGTTCCGACAATAACGAGTTTCGCTTCAGACATAAGCCTGTCTGTGATCTGTAGCATCGTCGATGGTTTCTTAATATTACATCCAAACTACACATAATATTTCACTAAAAAAACCCTAACACACACTATAATAATAATATTGCTTTTCCTTTCTCAAAAGGGCCATTCAAAACAAACGAAAAAGATAACTCAATCAAACTTTGCCGAAATCATGTTGTCGAAGCTTCCCTCTGAATTAATCAATCCAAACCACGCGACCTAAAGTAACAAGGAGCTAGGGGTCTCTTTTTGTCCTGAGAATTCTTGTGAGACAAAAGAAAAAAAAAAGCCGAGAAATTTATAACTACATTACATTCTCCTATATCCAAAACTCTAGAACTCCAAGGACATACATTTGTGCCCACAGACGATTATGGTGATGTTGATGATCTAGCTATTTTTTTATTCTTCTCCTGATGAAGGCCTCAATGCATTTATCAAGGCAAAGATACCTGAATGTGCAGAAGCATTATCATTACCGTTCAACGACCCCATTTGGGCTGGAAAATTCATCTGAAACGACGACGTTATGTTCCCAGAAACTTGATCGAGGAGTAGTTGTTTATCACTGTCGTCACGACTATCTCTCTTTTGCACATAATCATAATCCTCCTCGGATCTTCTCCTCTTAAATTCAAGTTCTTGACTCCCATAATTATTATTACAGTAGTAGTTGTTGGAAATTAGGAGGTTTATATCGGAAGGGAGGAACTTGATATCGAAGGATAGTGTTTAGAGGAAGAGGCTTTACAACACTTGATTTGATTTTCACTTGCTTGATACAAAATGCTAGGACCTCACCCCTATTTATACTAGTTTCTACCCCCTTAAGATTTTGCCAACACATCACTTTTCTAGAATACTCCCTAATAATATCTAGGTTCTATAAGGTTCTATAGAGTTCTACGGAGATCTCTAGAATATCCTACATATTCTAGATATTGGGCTAATATATCTCCTAAGCCCAATTTGCCAAATCCACCTTTTAATAATTCTAAGCTCAAATCAAGTTTACCTATTTTCAACACCCCCCCTTAAACTTGATTTGTCATTCCGAGCATACTTCGTAGTCGTACGAAGTCTTCTTTCTTGAGTGGCTTGGTGAAAATATCGGCTACTTGATCTTTGGACTTCACATATTCCATTTCAACGTCCTTCCTCGTGATGCACTCTCTAATATAGTGGTATCGTGTGTCGATGTGCTTGCTTCGATCATGAAAGACTGGGTTCTTGGCTAGCGCTATCGCTGACTTGTTATCCACGTGAATCTTAGTTGGCCCGTCTTGAGGAATTCCCAACTCTTTAAGTAAATTGCGAAGCCAAACTGCATGACATACACATGAGGTAGCCGCCACATATTCCGCTTCACATGTAGAGAGGGTAACGATCGGTTGCTTCTTTGACATCCATGTGAAGGCAGTGTCTCCCATGTAGAACACGAAACCACTTGTGCTTTTGCGATCATCGACATCTCCTCCCCAGTCGCTATCACTATATCCTACGAGCTTGAACTCATTAGATTTTGTGTAGTGCAAGCCGTAGTTAGTCGTACCTTTGATGTATCGAAGAATTCTCTTAGCCGCCTTCAAGTGAGTCGTTGTTGGAGTTTCCATATGTCGACTGACGACTCCAACCGCATATAAAATATCGGGCCTTGTGCACGTTAAGTACCTTAAACTTCCAACCAAGCTCTTAAAGAATGTTTGGTCCACTTTTTCACCTTCTTCATGCTTAGTTAGCTTAGTACCGCACTCCATTGGCGTATCGACGGGATTTGCATCATCCATCTTGAATTTTTTGAGTATCTCCTTAGCATAACCTTCTTGGGTTATGAGAATCCCGTTGTCACCTTGCTTCACTTCGATTCCAAGATAGTACGCCATGAGCCCGATGTCGGTCATCTCGAACTCTCTGGTCATCTCTCTTTTAAAGTCCTCGTACATGCTTGGGTTGTTTCCTGTGAAGATTAAATCGTCCACATACAAGCACACGATTAAGACATCGTTACCTTGTACTTTGATGTAGAGTGCATGCTCGTATGGACACTTGGTGAAGTTTCTTCCTTGAAGGTACTTGTCGATCCGTGAGTTCCAAGCTCTCGGTGCTTGCTTCAACCCGTAAAGAGCCTTTTTCAATCTTAGGACCTTGTCTTCTTCTCCAGCTACTTTATATCCTTGTGGTTGTTCTATATAAACTTCCTCCTCAAGAACTCCATTCAGAAAGGCGGACTTCACATCCATTTGATGAATTCTCCAATTGTTTTGAGCTGCCAAGGATATTATTAGTCGAACGGTTTCTAGTCGGGCGACTGGAGCAAATACCTCGTCATAGTCGATACCCGCTCTTTGACTGTAGCCTTTAGCCACCAATCTCGCCTTGTATCTTTCAACTTCTCCTTTGGCGTTTTTCTTTGCTTTATACACCCACTTTACGCCAATCGCTTTATGTCCCTTTGGAAGCGTTGTTAGCTCCCAAGTGTCGTTCTTCTCGATCGCCTTAATTTCCTCATCCATGGCGTCTTTCCAGTTCTTATTTCTCACGGCTTCTTGAAAGCTCATCGGCTCACTGTCCGCGAAGAGGCAGAAGAGGGTTACGTTATCTTGATCTTCTGGTACTCCACATATCTCTTTTAAGCTTCTGAAGCGTGGGGTTCTCTCGCTTGAGCTTTCGTCTTCTGAACTCGCATGCGATGATGTTATTGGAGTAGTGGGCTCGTCTTCTCCTTGCTCCAATATTGGCTGTTCTTTGTTATTTTCTTCGAAGAATGGAGTGTAATTGTACTCACCTCTGCATGTGCTCCAATCCCATTCTCCTTCTTCATCGAATATCACGTCTCGACTGATGATAGTCTTCTTTGTCTTCGGATTGTAGAGTTTGTATCCTTTGGTGTTGTTCTCATAGCCAATGAAGATGTACTTCTCACTTTTGTCGTCCAATTTGCTTCTTTTCTCGTCAGGAATGTGTACATGGGCTATGCTTTCGAAGACTCTTAGATGTGACACGCCAGGTTTCCTCCCACTCCATGCTTCTTGCGGTG
This sequence comes from Craterostigma plantagineum, assembly GCA_027422505.1. Taxonomy (NCBI): domain Eukaryota; kingdom Viridiplantae; phylum Streptophyta; class Magnoliopsida; order Lamiales; family Linderniaceae; genus Craterostigma; species Craterostigma plantagineum. The sequence goes on along the minus strand of JAPQWV010001508.1, from coordinate 65,448 downwards.
TCATTCCCCACACACTCCTTGTTGGAGATCGATTAGAGAGATAGACTGCACATGCAACTGCCTCTGCCCAAAACTCCTTCGGTAGCTTCTTACTCTTGAGCATGCTTCTAGCCATGTCGAGGATTGTTCTGTTCTTTCTCTCTGCTACTCCATTCTGTTGGGGGGATCTTGGTACCGTCAGGGGTCGTCTGATTCCGTGCTCCTCGCAATACTTCTGAAATTCGGTCGAAGTGAACTCTCCTCCACGGTCGGATCTCATTGCTTTTATCTTGAGGCCACTTTCTTTCTCAACGAGGGCTTTGAACTTCTTGAAGTTCTCGAATACTTCCGATTTGTGCTTTAAAAAGTATACCCATGTCTTTCTTGAGAAGTCATCAATGAAGAGAAGGAAGTAGTTACTCTTACCAAATGAGCTCGGCTTGATCGGTCCGCACACATCAGTATGAATTAGCTCCAATGGTCCTTTAGCCCTCGAGTTCGACTCATTTGGAAAACTTTTCTTGAACTGTTTTCCGATTAGGCATCCTTCGCATACTTGATTGGGGTGGTTGATGGATGGCAATCCTTTCACCATGTCCTTCTTTGATAGCAGTTCTAGTCCGCTGAAGTTTAGATGCCCATATCGAAGATGCCAAATCCATGATGGATCCTTATAGCATGTCTTGAGGCATTTCGCAACATCGTTCATGATGTTGAGGACGAACATTCGATTCCTTTGCATTGGCACCTCAGTGATTAATTTATTTGAACCGTCTCTTATAGAAAGGTTATTATCTCTCAAGCGAATATCATAACCTTTCTCTAAGAGTTGCCCAAGACTTAAGATGTTACTCTTCATCTCCGGCACAAGTTCATCTTGTTTCATATGCAAGGCTTCAAACTCGGCTCTTAAAGTTTGAAGACGTACCTTCTTTACCGGATCCGCTCCTTTATACGACGCTTGAAGCTTCTCCCATGCTTCCTTGGCGGTCTTTGCTTCCGAAATCTTCTCGAAAGCGTCGTCATCTAATCCTTGATAGATTAGGTAGAGAGCTTTCTTGTCTCTCTTTCGCAATTCTCTCAAACTATCCTTTTGAGTTTGAGATTCGGTTTCTTCGCTCTTCGGCTCGACGTAGCCATTCTCCACGATATCCCATACGTCTTGTGATCCAAGGAGCGCCCTCATCTTGATACTCCAATTGTCGTAGTTGCTCTTGTTGAGTGTCGGGACTTGGAAGGGAACCATGCCGCTCGCCATCGCCTTAGGATCTTCTTGCTCTGATACCACTTTGTTGGAAATTAGGAGGTTTATATCGGAAGGGAGGAACTTGATATCGAAGGATAGTGTTTAGAGGAAGAGGCTTTACAACACTTGATTTGATTTTCACTTGCTTGATACAAAATGCTAGGACCTCACCCCTATTTATACTAGTTTCTACCCCCTTAAGATTTTGTCAACATATCACTTTTCTAGAATACTCCCTAATAATATCTAGGTTCTATAAGGTTCTATAGAGTTCTACGGAGATCTCTAGAATATCCTACATATTCTAGATATTGGGCTAATATATCTCCTAAGCCCAATTTGCCAAATCCACCTTTTAATAATTCTAAGCCCAAATCAAGTTTACCTATTTTCAACAGTAGTTAATATTCAAGAAGGACGAATCATCTTCCAAGGAAGAAGACGAAACGGCTCCAAATCTCCTCTCGGCCAACAAACCCTCACGAAAATGACGAAGACCATAATTATCACCGCCGTGAAAACATCAGTAGCCGCCGCCGTTCTTGTAACTCATGACCAAAGGAGCCACGAGCGACGGGCCCGAGGAGCCCTTCAGAGAAACGCCGGCCAGAGATGCAAAGTTCGCCGGAATCGTCCCCGTGCCGGTGGCGGCTATGACGGCCGGCTCCGCCTGCTGGAGAAGCCACTGTATGGTCTCTCCGTCGGACTTGTGGCCCAACTCCCTAGTTAGCTGAAAGACGCGCGCGGCGCAGATCGCCGGAATCCTGATTCTCCGGCCGCGGCCCTCCACCTTGGTGTGGCGGTCCTTCGTGGAAGACCTCTTTGGTTTTTGGGGTTTAGCGACGGCCTTTGAGGTCCTGTTGGCGGAGGCTGATGAGCTTGAACATGGAAGTTCTTGATTATTGCGCTGCTCATACTTCGCGTCTGCTTTTTTCTCTGCTAGAATTTGGAATGGGAAATTAGGGTTTTCCATGTTTTTTTTTTCTCCTTTTGATTTTCTGTGCAGTGTATCTTGCTAGCTATACTAGGCTAAGGCGGCTATGGCTTTTGCTTTGGCAATGAGAGAGAGAGACAGAGAGAGAGAGGGAATTGAGAGGGAGTGAAAAGCTTTAAGCAACAAACATAATGAGTGCGAATGAGTTGAGTGGTGGGTAATAGAATAGGGCAAAGTACTAAGATAAAAAAGAAAAAAATAAAAATAAAAAAGGTGAATCAATATAAAAATACTAAATTGGATAAAATTTTTACACATGGGTACCCATTCTAGAAAATTCTACAGATAGGTACCCAATTTAATTTTGACCAGTTTCTTTAGTCATGTCGTACCTTCCTGTGTATATTGCGTACAATAACACGTTGATATAGAGTATCTAAATATAGCATACGTCGTACCTACGACATACCTTTGTGTTACATCGGGCGTACCTAATATAGCATACGTCATACCATTTTCAGTTATATAGGGTACCCAAAGGTGTTGATATAGGATACCCAATGTGTTGTATGGTGTACTTTCGAGGATCGGGTACCTATGTACAAAAAATTTGTTCTCTTAGGTACCTATATATAAAAAAATCCTGACTGGATACTAAATTATAAGTTTTTTTCCAAATAGGTACTTATGTGTAAAAACCCCAATAAAAAATCTCATCATTTTTTCTCACTTGAAGAGGGAATCTATCTAATAGAATAAGTATCAAACTTTCAACGTTGCAGTTGCAGCTAATGGATATCATGTAGTAAAAAACATGACGTAAATTTCGGTTCACTAAGGAAGTCTCTCAAGATGTTGCTTAAAATATTATTTCAGTATGGATTATTTAATGTGACTTTATAACAGTGCAAAAGATCGTACTAATATTTTTCTCCGGTTTCTTCAATTTATATATGTTCAGGAAATAAAAGAGAGAAAAATATTAATCTTATTTATCGTGAACTACGTAAGATGAAAATGAGATCCTTGCGCAAATTATGCATGATATTATTCGTTAGGTAGCTGTTTGATTATGACTTTCTTTTTGGATCGATTTGTAAACATAATTCATATCTCCACAATTCAATTATTCTAACGTGTATTACAGTCACCTTGACCGACACTGAAGAATATACTGTTGGAAATAGAAGTTATATCGGAAGGGAGGAACTTGATATCAAATGCTAGTGTTTAGAGGAAGAGACTTTATATTACAACACTTGATATTGTTTTTCACTTGCTTGATTGCTTGCTTGATACAAATGCTAAGACATCACCCCTATTTATACTAGTGACACCTCCTTCAAATGTGTCTATGATTAAGCCACATGTCACTAGCCTAGAATATTCCTAACAAATATCTAATTTCCATAAGGTTCCATAGAGTTCTATGGATTTCTCTAGATTTTCCGTAAGTTTCTAGATATTGGGCTTGTAATCCTCTTTAGCCCAAATATTAATCCATCTCTTAATAATTCAAGCCCAAATCAAGTTTATGTTTTCAACCCCCCCCCCTTAAACTTGATTTGGTATTTCGAGCAAATTTCGTAGTCGAAGGAGGTCTTCATTCTTCAGTGGCTTGGTAGAAATATCGGCTACTTGATCTTTGGACTTTACGTACTTCAGCTTCACTTCCTTCCTTGTAATGCGCTGTCTTCGGTCATGGCTGACTGGATTCATAGCTAAGGTTATTGCCGGCTTTTCATCCCTGAGATTGCTTAGCCCCTTATGTTGCATTCTCCATTCCTTCACATTATTTCTCTTGTGGAGATGATTGTTCTTTCTTGAGCCAGCTCTTGGTGCCTCTTCAAATCCATCGAGCGCATTCTTCAACTTCAGAATCTTATTATTCTCTTTTGTCACTTCATATTCCGTATACGTATCTTTCTCGAGAACTCCATTTTCGAGAGCAGACTTCATATGCATTTGGTGTATTCTCCCATTATTTTCGTGGTAGCCGATGTCTACTTCTTTACTGTAGCCTTCCGACACCAATCTTGTCATATTTCTTTCAACTTCTCCCTTATGCCCCTTTTGAGTTGTTGTTAACTCCTGCATGTCAATTTTCTCGATATCTTTCTCTTCATTAGTGTCTTGAAACTTCATCGGCTCACCATCCTCAATTGAGTTTTCGTCTTCTCCAGATCCCGCAGGGGTAAAGCTAGCTGAGTATTGAGATCTTCTCTTGTCTGCTCTATCGCTGGTTTCTCCATGTTAATTTCTTCGATGTATAGAATACTCCCATCATCTTCTTCTTCATTGTCAAGCATCACCTCTTGACTGAGAATGTTATTGTTACCTTCCACCAAGATGTTATGCTCTTCTCCAAAATCAACATCATCACTCATTAACTCATTAAACTCCATGGACATGCTTCTGTTTCCACTCATGCGATTGCTCCCACCGGTGTCTGGGTACCACTCATTGCATTCGCCTATTTCAGTATCCTTGTGGGCTAGTAGTAGAATTGCTTCTTCTTGATTTTTCTCTTCGATGTAGTTGGCTCTCTCTTCGACTTTATTGATTTTACCGGCTCGACATTCGGAAGCGTAATGTCCGAATTTCTGACATTTATAGCACTTAATATGTGATTTGTCATACCTTGGTCTTGAGTTACCTCTCCAGTGTCCTCTTGTTGGATAATCATTTCCTGGATGAATATTTTTGTCTTCGTCGTTGGGCCTCCAACCTCGTTCATATCCACGTCGATGGTCTCTGCCTCGTTCTCCTCTTTGATCTCGCCCATAGCCTCGTCCACGATAGTTCTCCTTATTTTTCATTTCTTTAGTAGAATCAACGTGTAGCTTGAGTAGTTGTTCGAAAATCCCTTCCTTCTTTCTTTTCTTCTCTTCATGGGCTTGCAATGAGCCCAACAGTTGCTCCATCATCATTTCTTTTAGATCCTTAGTTTCTTCTATGATGGCTACGATGTGCTCAAATTTTGGATCTAACGAGCGAAGAATTTTCTCCATGATTCTAACATCATCAATTTCTCACCATTCCTTTTTAGTTGATTAGTTATTGCTAATACCCTTGAGAAGTAGTCCGACACAACCTCATCATGCTTCATATGCAATGCCTCAAACTCGGCTCTCAAAGTTTGAAGACGTACCTTCTTTACTGGATCCGCTCCTTTATACGAGGTCTGAAGCTTTTCCCATGCTTCCTTAGCGTTCGTTGCTTCCGATATCTTCTCGAAAGCATCATCGTCCAATCCTTGATAGATCAGAAAGAGAGCTTTCTTGTCCCTCTTTCTCAGTTCTCTCAAACTATCTTTTGAGTTTGAGATTGAGTTTCTTCTTTCTCCGGCTCGACATAGCCTTTCTCCACGATATCCCATACGTCTTGTGATCCGAGGAGCGCTCTCATCTTGATACTCCAATTGTCGTAGTTGCTCTTGTTGAGTGTCGGAACTTGGAAGTGAACCATGCCGCTCGCCATCGCCTTAGGATCTTCTAGCTCTGATACCACTTTGTTGGAAATAGAAGTTATATCGGAAGGGAGGAACTTGATATCAAAGGCTAGTGTTTAGAGGAAGAGGCTTTATATTACAACACTTGATATTGTTTTTCACTTGCTTGATTGCTTGCTTGATACAAATGCTAAGACATCACCCCTATTTATACTAGTGACCATTGTTTTAAAAAGCGAAATGTCGCGCGTTTTGAGGCGCGCTTTTGCGTCAGTTCACATAAAAACGCGTCAACGCGTAAGGGAAAAAGCGTAGCAATGTATTATTGAGCCTATTATCACGTAGCAACTGGCAATGCCTTTTTGTCTTCTTATGATATGACGTACATATCTTTTATTTCATTTTTTATTATTTCTCTAACTTTTTGACTACTTACAACATAAAAACAATTATTTAATGTAACGTAAGTGATAAAAATAAATAAATTTATTAATTTATTCTTTGTTTAACATCGATCAAAATGATATGCATATCTTATATTTTTCGATATCCATAAAAATTATTTCTAAATAGTACATTTTCTGAGTCTAGTTTCATAAAATTTTATTAGTTATGTTTTTGAATATTTTTTTATGTAGACCCATCCTAAATTTTTAAATTAATGTTGATGAATGTTTGTTAATATATTTTATGTATATTTTATTGTTTGGGATATATACTATTGGACTCCACATATATCATTGAACCCAGATTTTATATAAAACTTGTTGAATAATGTGCTTATGATTAATAATTTATTATAAATTGTTTGTCCGAAATACTCACGCAATACGCTACGCTATTTACGCTATGCGCTATTTGAACTGAAACGCGACGAGTTGCGCTATACGCGTTTTAAAACACTGCTAGTGACACCTCCTTCAAATGTGTCTATGATTAAGCCACATGTCACTAGCCTAGAATATTCCTAACAAATATCTAATTTCCATAAGGTTCCATAGAGTTCTATGGATTTCTCTAGATTTTCCGTAAGTTTCTAGATATTGGGCTTGTAATCCTCTTTAGCCCAAATATTAATCCATCTCTTAATAATTCAAGCCCAAATCAAGTTTATGTTTTCAACATATACAACGCAAATGACAATATAACAAAGCAAATGATATTATAAAGGTATGCTTAATAATTTCTATAAAGGGAAAAATGAAAAAAAAATTATATCAGAGCCAGGTTTCGATCCTGGGACCTGTGGGTTATGGGCCCACCACGCTTCCGCTGCGCCACTCTGATTTTTCTACTTATTAATGAATTTAAATTTTCTCATATTTATTATTTTCTTTATCTCTTATTACAATGTAAATTAATTGTTGATATAGCTACCATTGTGTACAGGTCATGAATAAAGTTCAAAGTTTTCAGCTTTCATGTTTCCACATTAAATTATAAATTTCAATGTCAAGATTGTATAGAAAATGCTTCGGAAAAAAAAATAACAGTCAACCAAGCAATTAAAGACAACTAATGCAAGCAGCTAGTTCACGAAGATAAATTAGAATTTTGATTTACGATTTAAATGATGATTAAAACCTCGGTAGCATCGAGCCATGATGAAAAAATCACACATGTAATCAGTCAGATGAAAATAAATCGCCTAGTTAATTATTTCCCTTATTCCATTCAACAAAAATTATGGCAAAAATAAAAATCCGGCCTAAATATAAATCTAATTATTGCATGAAATTCACGGCAATCGCCAAAAAGGAGAACCAAATCCACTCAAATTGAAAATGTTAAGAACACTCATCGTCTCACACTACAAGCATAACGTACAACTCAATCAATTTATAGAGTCCTCCTTTCATTTCATTTCAAAGCCCTAAAGAAGCATCATTCTCCTCAAATTATCGATAGAGAAAAAGGCTGCTTGATAGAAGAGAGCCTCAGTCCTCGGCGATTAATCATTGAGATTGAAATTCGGATTTTAAGATGAGTGGCGGGCCAAAAAAGAGGAATTTTCAGATTGAACCGTTTAAGCACAAAGTTGTGGTAGATCCTAAGTACGCCGACAAGACTTGGAAGATTCTGGAGCATGCTATTCATGAGATTTACAGTCACAACGCGAGTGGCCTCAGTTTCGAGGAATTATACCGGTATGTTTTCTGCTTTTATGATGTTTCTGTATTGAGCTATCTTTGTTGGTGTATTTGTGTTGTTTGATGTGATTTTTAATCTGTTGAGATAAGCGGCAAAGTTGCCTTTAGGTTCTGTGCACTTAAGGGGGATCAGGCTGGTCTAATGTGGCTATGCATCGATTTTGAATGATTGACACATGTTTAGCTGATTATTTGTTCAGTAGAATAGTGTGTTGTGCAAGGATACATTTTGTTTTACAGTGATCATGATGAATGATTCCTTACATTTATGTGCATCCATGTCAGATATCATAGTTTATGGCTTGCAAGATAAGTTTATACATTGTCTCTCAAATGATTTCATTACAACTTACTATAACGGTGAAACTTAACACGTTCCTGCAGACGGTACTGGTGGTATTATCTTGGAACAAATAGATCGGATTCATTCCACGTGTGATATGGTTAAGTTCGAGTCAAGTGAATGGGTTAGGACGAATAGATTCATTCCACGTGTCAGTTGGTTTAGTTTGAGGCAAGTGAATTGGTTAGGACATAGGGTCGAATAGATTAAATTCATTCCACGTGTGAATTGGTTGTGTTCGATCAAGTAAATTGCTTAAGGTCGAATAGATGAAATTCATTCCACGTGTAAATTGATTAAGTTGGAGTCACATGAATTGGTAATGATCGAATAGATTAAATTCATTACACTCAATTTATTATTGCTGGTTGTTCATTAATTCCTCAACAAACTCTGGATTCATGACACAATTCTACTGACTCGATGTTTCCTTGTGATCCAGGAATGCGTACAACATGGTATTGCATAAATTTGGAGAAAGGCTTTATTCAGGTCTTGTCTCGACCTTGACATTCCATCTCCAGACGATGTCCAAAGGTGTAGAAGCAGCTCACAGCGGTTCGTTTCTTGAAGAGCTTAATACGAAATGGGGTGATCACAATAAAGCTTTGCAGATGATTCGTGACATACTCATGTACATGGACAGAACTTTCATTCCCAGCACCCACAAAATCCCAGTTCACGAGCTCGGTCTGAATCTTTGGAGGGACAACGTCGTTCGCTCTGAAAAAATATATAGTAGGCTTCGTAACACACTTCTTGAACTGATCCTTCGGGAACGTACAGGTGAAGTTATCAACCGAGGCCTGATGAGGAACATAATTAAAATGCTGATGGATTTGGGGCATTCAGTGTATCAGGGAGATTTCGAGAAACCGTTTCTTGAGGTTTCAGCTGAGTTTTATAGGGCAGAATCTCAAGAGTTCATAGAGTGCAGCGACTGTGGAGAATACCTGAAGAAAGCTGAGAGGCGTCTGAACGAAGAGATGGAGAGGGTATCTCACTACTTGGATGCCAAGAGCGAATCGAAGATAACTCATGTGGTTGAGAAGGAGATGACCGAAAACCACATGCTTAGGCTAGTTCACATGGAAAATTCGGGTCTGATTAAGATGCTAATCGACGACAAGTTTGAAGACTTAGGCCGAATGTACAGTTTATTTCGAAGGGTCCCAAATGGTCTATCTACGATCAGAGATGTAATCACTTCTCACTTAAGAGACACTGGCAAGCAGCTAGTGACCGATCCCGAGAAATCGAAGAATCCTGTAGAGTTTGTCCAGGCCCTCCTCGACAAAAAGGACAAGTACGATAAGATAATAAGCGAGGCTTTCACCAATGACAAAACCTTCCAAAATGCGCTGAATTCTTCCTTCGAGTATTTCATCAACTTAAATCCCCGTTCTCCAGAGTATATATCACTGTTCATGGATGATAAGCTGAGGAGAGGACTCAAAGGCGTGAAAGAAGAAGACATCGAAGTAATACTCGATAAGGTGATGATTTTGTTCCGTTACCTTCAAGAGAAAGATATTTTTGAGAAATACTACAAACAGCACCTAGCGAAGAGGCTCTTATCTGGGAAAACGGTATCTGATGATACAGAGAGAAGCTTGATCGTGAAGCTGAAAACTGAATGTGGATATCAGTTTACTTCGAAATTGGAAGGCATGTTTAACGACATGAAAACTTCTCAAGACACCATGAAAGACTTCTTCGCAGCCCACGCTGGAGAATTCGAACACGGGCCCACGTTAGTCGTCCAGGTTCTAACAACTGGGTCGTGGCCGACTCAGTCTGGGACATTTTGTAACCTACCTTCCGAACTATCAGCGCTCTGCGAAAAGTTCAAGTCTTACTACCTTGGGACCCACAACGGGCGTAAACTATCATGGCAGACAAACATGGGAACTGCTGACATTCGAGCAACTTTTGGGAACGGCCAGACCTACGAACTCAACGTCTCCACCTATCAGATGTGCGTGCTAATGCTGTTCAACGCCTCAGATTCTCTCACTTACAGGGACATCGAGCAGGCGACTGAGATTCCTTCCCCCGACTTGAAGAGGTGCCTGCAATCCTTAGCATGTGTGATGGGTAAAAACGTCCTCCGAAAAGAGCCCATGAGCAAGGATATTGGAGAAGACGGCGTTTTCTCTGTGAACGACAAGTTCACGACCAAACTCCGTAAGGTGAGGATTGGCACCGTGGTGGCGCAAAAGGAGTCCGAGCCAGAGAAGCAAGAAACTAGACAGAGGGTTGAAGAGGATAGGAAACCTCAGATCGAAGCTGCCATTGTTAGAATTATGAAGTCTCGGAGGGTGCTCGATCATAATAACGTCATATCTGAGGTGACGAAGCAGTTGCAGCCTCGTTTCCTGGCGAATCCTGGGGAGATTAAGAAGAGGATCGAGTCGCTTATTGAAAGGGATTTCTTGGAGAGGGACAATGATGATAGGAGGAAGTACAGGTATCTTGCATGATTGAGGAGGAATATTGGTTGGGATTGTGCAATGCGTTGATGATATGCTTTGTTTGTTTCAGGGATGTTTTTGCAATTTCTACTTATTAGTACATCGAATTTTCGTGGAACCATTTTATCATTAACCTTTCATTGTTGCTCTGTTTCTGGTTTTAAAAAAGTTAGCATTGATTCGATTCTCCTTGACAGCAGATTTCTGCGAGATTAGTAAATATAAATATTACGTATAAACGACTATTTAAGCAATAAATAAAAATAAAAATGAAAGTATCTATCTGTAAACAGCTTATTAAAACGGGCCAATGAGGCTGGGCTGGGCCGGGATGGGCCAATTGCAGGGAAGCCCTTTTTCTTTTAATTATTTGCCATTTTTACTGCGTGTTTGTGTGTGTGACGCGCGCCTCAACGGAGCATTCACTGCAATGGCGACCGAGCTAGAAGAGCTGTTGGGATTCCTCTCATCTCCTTCACCACCCGTAAATATTTGGTGTTTTTTTTTTTGTGTGTTCATCTGTCTTCTCAAATTCTTCCCTGTATCCAATGATAAATTTCCTATTTTTTGCTCGATTATTAATACCTGTTCCATGTGTAAAATCAGAGTTTCGTGATGAAAGTTACTAGTGATATGCATTGCGTGATAAATTGTGATAGATAAAAAAAGCTGCAGTCAACATAGTTCGAGATTATACTGGTTCAGAAGACGGATTACTTTCCATCGGGAAATATGCCGGTGTAGCTTTGCCTTCATTATCTCGCCTGCTTGCCGAGGGAAAGGTATTATGTTCGTTATATGCTATGTTTCCTACTTCGTTTGGTCAATGATTTCTTAAGAAAGTTGTCTGTGTTATATTACTCAGGAAGTTTCCGAACCAGCTGCAGAAGCACTCGTTAATCTATCGCAAAATCCCGACTTAGCAGAACAGTTGGTCGAACTCGATATGATCAAAACAGTCATGGAAATTCTTACGTTTATATTTGTTAGATTTAAGTCGTTTGTATGATAATTGAAGTCGTTTTGATTATTTCTGCACTATAACATGGTTTCACAACAAAATAAAACGTTTTACGGCAGTTTTGCGACAGTTTCGTATTTCTCAATGATCACGGGGTAAACGATGTCCGATGGACCTGAAATTTTAACCATAGATAGAGGACTCGTTAATCTTGAATCTGACCGAACGGATTTTCAATCCGAGGTCTAGAATGTGAGATATGAATTTTTGAATGTGCTGCTGTTTTGCAGAAAATTAGTCACGGCCGTGAAGCCCTTGTACGAGGCCGTGAATCGCACCAGAGAGCCATTTTCTTGCCCGATTGTGTCACGGCCGTGAACATTGACCAACCAGGCCGTGAAGGGTGCTTCATGGCCGTGAATGGAGGTGTTTGAGGCCGTGAATTCGGGCAGAAACCCATTTTCTAACCCCCGAACGCTTCACGGCCGTGAATGGTTGTGTACGAAGCCGTGAACACGGGCAGAAACATCATTTTCTTCATGCTTTATATTGTCACAGCCGTGAGAATGCATACAAGAGGCCGTGAACGTCTTTGTGGCAGCATTAAAAGTCAAGCACAAGATAAGAAACGATGTTAACTTATTTGGAACGAAAGTTGTATCAAAGTCAGAGCAAAGATCACGCTTGGAACAAGTTTTCTGTATAAGACAATATCATGGCTGCTCAAGATGGATTTTGGCTGCACAAATCAATGGAGATAGGATTCTTTTCATTTTGCAAGGCTCAAGAAAGATAACGAAGGAAGAAGAAACGAGATCTATATAAAGAGCCATTGTAATGAGAAGAAAGAGGAGAGGAGGTACGTGAAAGATACCATTTTAAGCTTACATACAAACATACACGTTGCTTCATTAAAACCCAAGAACCTCCCATAGTCCGCTCACCACGTGCTCGATAAAACTACTCAGTGAAGGACGGGATTAACTTCGAAGCCGAATTCAGGGAAGCATTTATGATATCTTCGGTGTTAATTACGTGTTTTGTTGTGATCATTATGAGTAGCTAAATATTGTGTATTTGAGATGAGATGAACCCTAGTGCGATCGATCGTATGTTTACGTGTATTTGATGTTTTGCTATTGTTATGACTCGTTTATGAAGCATATGATTTTGATTATGTCTATGTGATTGAAATTGTCTAGTTAGCTCGATCATGTCTATGTGATTTAGTTAACGTAGTTGGGAAATCGTACGCTACGCTCGAGAGAGGGGCGAACGATTAGACCACTCGTAAACGAGCGGAATAAACCCATCACTAGAGATAGGTTGGACTACCCCGCCGGATTAGAGTCAAATCTAATAGCGGGATTCATCGTGTTTTAATGCAATCTTCGGTTAAGTAGTTAGGGAAGCTTGCCCAGCTATTTAATACGTTGATTAGTTGTTTGCGAGTCTCGTATGATAAGGCGCAGTTTCGTCAGTCGTATGAATTCGTACGCATGTAGTAGGAATCTCCACGGTCTAATGATAGCTTAATTTACGTATAGTAGATATTTGTTTTGGTCGAGCTAGGGGGATTCGAGTCTCAAATACGTTTGTTTCCATAAGGGTTTTCTTCTCCGTACCATTTTACTCAGTTGGATTTCATAAGTATTATTATTTACCGTTTCGACAACCGAACATTCGTGCTAGGATATTTAAGTGAAAGATTTTCTAAAATATATAGTTCTCTTGGGATTCGATACTCGAATATTTGCCACGTCTATGCTATTTCGATAGGTACACTTGCCTGTTGAGCGTAGGATAGTTTGTTAGTATTCGTTTTATTTTATTACTCGATCTGCTCGATCAAGTTTTTGGCGCCGTTGCCGGGGAACTATCGATATTAGAGAAACCGTAGTTTATTATTCTAGCTATTTATTAAGTAACAAAATCTTTGTTTAGTCATATTTCTTTTGGTCTAGGTACGTGTACGAAGGTGCATGACCCGAAGGAACCCTACGCTACCATTAGTGGAAGGAGACCCGGAGATCGAAAGGACTTTTCGACGCAACGTGCGAGAAAACGCAAGGCAAGACGAAATGGCGACTCCAAATAACGATGGAATGCCATTAGCTGTGCAAGAACCACCAATGAGAGAACTCTGGAGAAACAACGCCGTGGGAACAATTAGCTCGGCAATAGTACTTCCTCAGGTACCGAATAATTTTGAGCTCAAACATCATTGGCTCCAAATGTTGCAGGCGACAGCTCAATACGATGGGCTCTCCGAGGAAGATGCTTATCGCCACATCCGAGACTTCCTATCCGTGACCGATGCAATACGGGTACAAGGTGTAAGTTCAGATGCCATTCGACTCTACCTATTTCCTTTCTCTCTGCGGGGCAATGCCAAGGAGTGGTTCAACCTACTTCCCGAACGATCTATCACCACTTGGGACCAGATGCATGCCACCTTCATCAATTACTTCTTCCCACCTTCCAAGGCACTCAAACTAAAGATGGACCTCACCGCATTTAAGCAGAAGGAAGGCGAAAATCTATATGACGTATGGACTAGATTCAAAGCACTTTTGAACCGATTCCCTCAACACGGGATGACGAAGAGCGAGCAAATTCAGCGGTTCCATGAATCTTTAAACGACCATACCGTGCAATTACTAGACGGAGCATGCAACGGAGGCCTATGTAATCTCAGCGCTACAGAGGGCTGGAATCTTATCGAAGACTATAGTGCAAATAGTTTTCGACGAGGGAGTTCAAGCAATCGAGGTAAACCTCCAGGGATGTACGACGTCGACAACACCACTGCGATGAACGCCAAGTTCGACGCCCTACAACAACAAATGTCAGCGACTAATCTTCAAATGCAGACCTTGATGAATGCGCTCATGCCTAAGCTAGCAACGAAGCCGGCCGTTAATGCTGTCCAATTACAACCTGCCCCAATGACCCCCGTAGCTGGTGCGCCGTCTCATTCATATCCGACGTATATTCCGCCATGCGCTACATGCGGAGGAAGCCACGACACAGCTTGCTGTCCCGCTGCTTTTACGACTGAGCAAGTCGATTACATGGGGAACTATCAAGGTCAGCGAAACTTCGTTCCAAATCGAGTTCATCCAAACCTGGCCTATGGGAATCAACAACAAGCTCCACCGGGATTTCAAAATCAAAGGTCGCATGGATACCACGGTGGAAATTCCGAAGTTGCCCCTGAAGGTCGCAATGATAAGCTGGAGGGAATGCTCGAGAAGCTAACGGGAAAGCTCGACTCTCGCTTGGACAATCAAGAGGCACGGTTGCAAAACACTGAGTCTTCCTTGCGAGCATTAGAGAAACAAGTTGGGCAGATTGCCGAATCAATCCAACAACGTCCTTCCGGTTCATTGCCGAGCTACACCGAGATTAATCCAAAGGACCACCACGTAAAGGCGGTAACGCTTCGTAATGGGAGAGAGCTCGAGGAGGTGCAGAAATTGAAGAAGAAGAATGTTGATCCCGCAAATGCAAACATCGAGGCCGACAAAGAAGAAGAGACCGTACCTAAGCAACCTGTCAAGGCGTATCAACCAAAAATTCCATACCCAGCGAGGCTTAAAAAGGACATCGTTGACGATCAGTTTGGTAAATTTCTCGCAATTTTTAAACAATTACATATTAATTTACCTCTTGTCGAAGCTCTTGCACAGATGCCCCGCTGGGCAAAGTTTTTAAAGGATCTTATCACAAATAAACGCAAGCTCGAAGACGTGTCCACAGTCGAACTACGAGGGGAGTGCTCCGCGATCCTACAAAGCAAAATTCCGAAGAAGTTAAAAGATCCAGGGAGTTTCACTATACCTTGTTTAATAGGCGATCTTGTAGTACATAAGGCATTGGCTGACTTAGGTGCTAGTATAAATTTAATGCCTTATTCGATGTTCAAGAAACTCGGCTTAGGAGAACCCAAACCTACTAGGATGAGTATACAATTAGCGGATAGATCTGTTAAATATCCTAGGGGTATTATCGAAGACGTTCTTGTTAAAGTTGATAAATTTATCATTCCTGCAGATTTTGTAATTCTCGACATGGAGGAAGATGAAAATATTCCTCTAATCTTAGGAAGACCCTTCCTCGCAACAGGAGGAACCATGGTCGATGTTCGTAACGGAACATTGACATTAACTATAGATAGTGAGAAAGTGACATTTGATATGGCCGAGTCCATGAGTAATGCCGAGAAGTTAGATGATAAGTGCTTTTATATCGATGCATGGAATGAATTTTTGTCTTTGCAGGGACTTTCGCAGCCCGATTCATTCAGCTCAAAGCAAGAAATAGAGGAAAACGAGGAACTCCATAAGGAAGAACCAAACGATGACCTACCCCTCGTCGTTGCCCAAGCAGATGTAGATGAGAACGTCACTGAGAAATCAACGATCGAGGTGCAAAAGAGTAGCGAAGAAAATCGTGAGAAGAACTCGGTCGAGGAACCACCAACACTCGACCTCAAGCAATTGCCCGATCACTTGGAATACGCTTTCCTCGAGGAAAATGCAAAGCTTCCTGTAATCATCGCGTCAAATCTGGAGAAGGAGCAGAAACTCATGCTCTTAGATACACTACGGGAGCACAAAAGGGCACTTGCATGGAAGATATCAGACATCCGAGGAATTAGCCCGACCTTCTGCATGCATAAAATTCTAATGGAGGACGACTTCAAACCGGTGATACAACACCAGAGGCGTCTGAACCCCAACATGAAGGAGGTAGTTAAGGCCGAGGTAATTAAACTGCTCGACGCGGGAGTGATTTACCCAATTTCGGACAGTGCATGGGTGAGCCCAGTTCAGGTAGTGCCGAAAAAAGGAGGAATGACAGTTGTGCCCAACGAGAAAAATGAACTCATTCCGACGAGGACTGTCACGGGATGGCGAGTTTGCATTGACTACCGCAAATTAAATGACGCAACGCGAAAAGACCATTTTCCTCTTCCTTTTATTGATCAAATGCTTGAACGGTTGTCTGGTCATGAATTTTATTGCTTTCTCGATGGACTTTCAGGTTATTTGCAGATTCCCATTGCACCCGAGGATCAAGAGAAGACGACGTTCACGTGCCCATTCGGGACATTCGCCTACCGACGGATGCCTTTTGGACTTTGCAATGCTCCAGCCACCTTCCAACGTTGCATGATGGCTATCTTCGATAAACTAATAGGTGACGGAATGGAGGTATTCATGGATGATTTTTCGATTTTTGGTGACTCGTTCGAGGTATGCTTATTTAATTTAAAGAAAGTACTTCAGCGATGCGAGGAAACAAACCTTGTGCTAAATTGGGAGAAATGCCATTTTATGGTAAGAGAGGGTATTGTTTTAGGTCATAAAATATCGTCGAGAGGTATCGAGGTAGATAGAGCTAAAATAGAAACCATAGAACGATTACCTCCACCTTCGTCTGTAAAGACAATTAGAAGTTTCCTAGGACATGCGGGTTTTTATCGTAGATTTATGAAGGATTTTTCTAAAATTGCTAGACCTTTAACTCGTTTGCTTGAGAAAGACGTGCCTTATGAATTTACACCCGAGTGCATGAATGCTTTTACTATACTTAAGGATAAGCTAATTAATGCCCCTGTTATGGTAGCTCCCGATTGGAGCCTACCGTTCGAACTAATGTGCGATGCGAGTGATTTTGCAGTAGGTGCAGTTTTAGGGCAGCGACGGGAAAAACATTTTCAGCCGATACACTATGCAAGCAAAACTCTAAACGAGGCCCAGGCGAATTACACTACCACGGAGAAGGAGTTGCTCGCAGTCGTGTTCGCCGTCGATAAGTTCCGTCCATATCTCGTTCTCTCAAAAGTCATCATATACACGGATCATTCAGCCCTCAAACACCTCTTTGCAAAACCGGATGCAAAACCGAGGCTTATCCGATGGATTCTGTTACTCCAAGAATTCGACGTAGAATTCCGTGACCAGAAAGGTACCGAGAATTGTGCAGCTGATCACTTGTCAAGACTTGAAGACGCAACCCACGAGGCTACCAACGAGGAAATAATCCGAGACCACTTTCCCGATGAGCATCTATATGCTATACGTGAGGTATTCGATGAAACCCCATGGTATGCCGATTTTGCTAATTATCTTGTCGCTAGAATCATGCCAAAGGGATACACAAGTCACCAGAGGAAGAAATTCTTCTCGGACTTGAAGTATTATTTTTGGGATGATCCGTATTTGTTTAGGGTTTGCGCCGATAAGATAATCCGACGATGCGTGTCCTTTCCCGAGACGGTTAAAATCTTGAGCCATTGTCATTCGGGGCCATGTGGAGGACATTACGGAGGTAATCGAACTGCACAAAAGGTACTTGAATGTGGTTTTTATTGGCCTACGATATTTAAAGATGCTCAAAAATATGTAGAGGAATGTGATAGGTGCCAACGGACAGGTAATATTTCTAAGCGAAATGAAATGCCTCAGAATTTTATTCTTGCATGTGAAATATTTGACGTATGGGGCATTGATTTTATGGGTCCGTTTCCTACCTCTTTCAAGAATCGATATATCCTAGTTGCAGTTGATTATGTTTCAAAATGGGTAGAGGCACAAGCGCTACCCACTAATGATGCTAGGGCTGTCGTAAAATTTTTGAAAACATTATTTTCTCGATTTGGCTCACCTCGTTGCATTATTAGCGATAAAGGTACGCATTTCTGTAACACTCATTTTGCAAGGACGCTTGAAAAATACGGCGTGAAACATAGTGTTACCACAGCGTACCATCCTCAAGCGAGCGGCCAAGCAGAAGTCGTAAACAGGGAGCTAAAGCGTATACTCGAAAAGACCGTGGAGCACCATAGGCGAGATTGGCCAAACAAACTGAACGATGCTTTATGGGCGTACCGGACAGCCTACAAAACGCCTATCGGATCCACACCATATAGACTTGTTTACGGGAAATCTTGTCATTTACCCGTCGAGCTAGAACACAAAGCATATTGGGCTCTAAAGAAACTTAACTTTGATTTGAATCTTGCAGGTGAAAAGCGAATGTTGCAGGTCAACGAGCTCGACGAGTGGAGACAAATGGCTTACGAGAATACCCGCATCTACAAGGAGCGTACGAAGCAATATCATGATCGGAAGATCATGAAGCGGGAATTCCAAGAAGGCGACCAGGTCCTGCTGTATAATTCGCGGCTGCGATTATTCCCGGGCAAGCTAAAGTCGAGGTGGTCGGGTCCATTCACGGTGACCCGAGTGTTTTCCTACGGGACGGTCGAGATCACACACCCAGAAAAAGGGACCTTCAAGGTGAACGGGCAGCGTCTCAAGCATTACTTTGGCGGTGACATCGAAGCGCTTGGAAAGGAAACGATTCACCTCCTCAACACCATACAACGCTAAAATCCTCCGAACTATGTCTAGCTAAAAGACATTAAAGAAAGCGCTACTTGGGAGGCACCCCAAGCCTATCCTATGTTTTTCCTTTACTTTCCTATGCATATTAGTTTTTATGATTTTGGTTTTCGATGATCGCAGGGAACTCAAAATCTCAAGTATGGGGAGGAGTCGTACAAAGCATGCACACAGGACTATTCAGGGAAGTTTGCTTATCTATTTATTTCCTCTTCCTTGTGTTACATAATTATTACGTTGAGGGCAACGTAAATCTTAAGTGTGGGGAGGAATTTCTGCGAAATTGATGCAAAAAAACTTATATGACTTGATTTTTGGTATAAATTTTTTCGAAAATTGGCATAAACTTTTTCGAAAATCATGTTTCCTTCAATCAAAGGGTGATTTCATGTTAGAAATCTTGTGAGTAATTAGGATACACATGCGAGTCGACTTCTTTCTTACATAGATGAACTTGGCGATACCTGATGGATTCGTACATATAACCCTATTTTTGTGAGATTTTTGAGCTTACGAGCTTTTCGCTCATTTCTTTGGTTGTGTGAATCATGCTTAGTTTATTTCTCTTCAGAACTTGCTTGTGTATTGCGTTTTGAAACTACTTGACGTGTGATTGCGTGAAAATGAGGAAGACATTAGGAATTCAGTCCATAGCCAAAGTATCCGACCACGCTTGATCACCGTAGTTAGCCACTTTGAGCCTGAGCCTTTTATTTGTGAAAAACCGGATTATAACTTGCCGACCCTGATTAAGCCTTCAGACAGAAACCCATTGGAGCGACAGTAGAAGTGGAAGTTGATTGCCGGATTTAAGAAGCGCAACCCGTACTTAATTTCCGAGCTTATGTTCAAAAAAAAAAAAAAAAAAAAAAAAAAAAGAAAGAGAAAGAGAGAAAAAAAGAAGATATATGACTAAGAACCCTTCCTCCGATAATCTTTCACTCTCGAAACCATTTTACCTATTTCCTAGATTGAGAAGTCGAAAGAAGAAGGGCTTGGTGGAAAAAAAAAAAAAAAAAAAAGAGAGAGAACGATGGATTTGGCGCATTCGAGATGATGGCATGATTCCGACACGACTACAGCTCATATCCTTTTTACGCTTATTCCTTGCATCTTACCTATCTTAACCATGTTATAACCCGGTAAAGTCCTTCTGATTCACGCTTGATCATTGAAAGTGGTAGATTTACGAATCATTTGCAAGCTTATGGTAGGGATTAGATTAGTGCATGACCCGAGAGATATCACCGACATCTTAACCCATACACTTAGTGATTTGAGTGAATCTTTGTGAGGTGCGGATCTTGATAGGTATTTCTAAGGAAGTCGTGTGGTTAGTTGTTGATTTCGAATATGCCTTCCGACTTTACTTGCATTATCTCCTACGTGATTTCGTTCTTAATTGATACGTTACATGATTTTATACTTTGATATGCCATTTGCATTTATTTGCTTGAGGACAAGCAAACGCTTAAGTGTGGGGATATTTGATAAACGTATTTTCTTACGTTTATATTTGTTAGATTTAAGTCGTTTGTATGATAATTGAAGTCGTTTTGATTATTTCTGCACTATAACATGGTTTCACAACAAAATAAAACGTTTTACGGCAGTTTTGCGACAGTTTCGTATTTCTCAATGATCACGGGGTAAACGATGTCCGATGGACCTGAAATTTTAACCATAGATAGAGGACTCGTTAATCTTGAATCTGACCGAACGGATTTTCAATCCGAGGTCTAGAATGTGAGATATGAATTTTTGAATGTGCTGCTGTTTTGCAGAAAATTAGTCACGGCCGTGAAGCCCTTGTACGAGGCCGTGAATCGCAGCAGAGAGCCATTTTCTTGCCCGATTGTGTAACGGCCGTGAACATTGACCAACCAGGCCGTGAAGGGTGCTTCATGGCCGTGAATGGAGGTGTTTGAGGCCGTGAATTCGGGCAGAAACCCATTTTCTAACCCCCGAACGCTTCACGGCCGTGAATGGTTGTGTACGAAGCCGTGAACACGGGCAGAAACATCATTTTCTTCATGCTTTATATTGTCACAGCCGTGAGAATGCATACAAGAGGCCGTGAACGTCTTTGTGGCAGCATTAAAAGTCAAGCACAAGATAAGAAACGATGTTAACTTATTTGGAACGAAAGTTGTATCAAAGTCAGAGCAAAGATCACGCTTGGAACAAGTTTTCTGTATAAGACAATATCATGGCTGCTCAAGATGGATTTTGGCTGCACAAATCAATGGAGATAGGATTCTTTTCATTTTGCAAGGCTCAAGAAAGATAACGAAGGAAGAAGAAACGAGATCTATATAAAGAGCCATTGTAATGAGAAGAAAGAGGAGAGGAGGTACGTGAAAGATACCATTTTAAGCTTACATACAAACATACACGTTGCTTCATTAAAACCCAAGAACCTCCCATAGTCCGCTCACCACGTGCTCGATAAAACTACTCAGTGAAGGACGGCATTAACTTCGAAGCCGAATTCAGGGAAGCATTTATGATATCTTCGGTGTTAATTACGTGTTTTGTTGTGATCATTATGAGTAGCTAAATATTGTGTATTTGAGATGAGATGAACCCTAGTGCGATCGATCGTATGTTTACGTGTATTTGATGTTTTGCTATTGTTATGACTCGTTTATGAAGCATATGATTTTGATTATGTCTATGCGATTGAAATTGTCTAGTTAGCTCGATCATGTCTATGTGATTTAGTTAACGTAGTTGGGAAATCGTACGCTACGCTCGAGAGAGGGGCGAACGATTAGACCACTCGTAAACGAGCGGAATAAACCCATCACTAGAGATAGGTTGGACTACCCCGCCGGATTAGAGTCAAATCTAATAGCGGGATTCATCGTGTTTTAATGCAATCTTCGGTTAAGTAGTTAGGGAAGCTTGCCCAGCTATTTAATACGTTGATTAGTTGTTTGCGAGTCTCGTATGATAAGGCGCAGTTTCGTCAGTCGTATGAATTCGTACGCATGTAGTAGGAATCTCCACGGTCTAATGATAGCTTAATTTACGTATAGTAGATATTTGTTTTGGTCGAGCTAGGGGGATTCGAGTCTCAAATACGTTTGTTTCCATAAGGGTTTTCTTCTCCGTACCATTTTACTCAGTTGGATTTCATAAGTATTATTATTTACCGTTTCGACAACCGAACATTCGTGCTAGGATATTTAAGCGAAAGATTTTCTAAAATATATAGTTCTCTTGGGATTCGATACTCGAATATTTGCCACGTCTATGCTATTTCGATAGGTACACTTGCCTGTTGAGCGTAGGATAGTTTGTTAGTATTCGTTTTATTTTATTACTCGATCTGCTCGATCATTACGCAGTTGCTAATTATGCTTCTTGTCAATCTAACGCAACTAGATTCTGGTATTGAATCATTGCTTCAGGTGATTCTCTTCACGTTCTTAAATTAACTTAAGATTCATTGTTGAATTATTTTCTCGTGCAATGAGGTAACTTGACTCGTTTTGTACATCAGATCGTAGATGAGAAGATGCGTGGTCTATATGTAATGAAGCTAGTGAGATCATTTTGTACATCATCTAGCGAGAAAAACAGTAACTTTGCTGCTTCTTTTGTTCTTTCTTCAATTTTACTTTGCCCTTCTGCTATCCATTTGTTTGTAAGAAATTATCGAACATCATTTCAGATGACCCCTTTGAGCACGTGGCTTCGATCCTCGTCAACATCTCAGAGAAAGAAGAAGGAAGACGTATCTTAATGGATCCTAAGCGAGGACTATTGAAGCAAATTATCAGACAATTCGATTCACCCAGCGAATTGAGAAAGAAAGGGGTAGGATAGTTAACCTGTCTTCTACACACAAACTATCAAAGATTGCATATTTCAACAGCTCTTAGCAAGAATTTCCATGCAAGTAAAATAATGGCATTCCATGTACCCATCAATTCTTTCTTGCAAGGTAATGGGAACTCTTCGGAATTGTTGCTTCGAGGCTGAAAGTCATATGCAAAATTTGCTCCTCATATCCGAGTTTTTATGGCCAGCATTGCTACTTCCTGTTGCTGGAAACAAGGTATATGTGTGTTTTTCCAGAAAAAATCTTATCGTAACTTTCTTTTTTTTGCTTCTTACACACATCTTAACTTATACTATGTGATTTGTCTTTTTACCTTGTGAGGTAGATTTACAGCGAGCAAGACACTTCTAAGATGCCTCTCGAGCTCGCAAGTATACTCTCCATCGAAAGAGAAGCAGCAACGGACCCTGAAATTCGTATCCAGGCGCTCGATGCTATATACTTGCTCGTCTTACAGGTGAATTATGTTTCTTCTTTTTCTTAGCCGTCGACAGCTTCAATTACTTATCTAAATCTTACTAGCGTACTTCTAGAAACTTATAATCTTGTCAGAATAGCCAAACAAGGTATCTCAGAACATATATCATGTTCCATCCATGGAGATACTGCCTGCTTAGTCCCTTTCATGTTTCAGTCTATGTTGATTGCACAACTTTGTTTTCATCGTACAGTAAAATTTTAGTCATTAGGCTTTTACTTGCCAGCTAATAAGCGATCGTCTGTGTATTTTTCTCATAGGAAGCGGGAAGAAGGGCGTTTTGGTCGGTTAACGGGCCTCGAATCTTACAAATAGGCTACGAAGACGAGGAAAATCCTCAAGTAATGGAAGCTTACGAAAGAGTCGGCTCACTGGTAAATCATATGCTCCATCGTTCCCTTTGAATTAAATAAACTTTTTCATCATAGTCCATCAGCAAAAACTTAGAGAAAAAATTAAATTATTTATTTTCCAGCTGATTCAAGAAAATGGCTCGAGTGAAGCATCCTCTGAGTCGGCATCATAGTACTAATCGCAGTTTTATAGGTCACCGTTGGTCGGCTTGCTGAGTTTGTGTGTCTGTACTGTTGTTAAGAACCTCAGTTTTAGCAACAAATTTATGTGTAGTATATTTAATAACTTATGGATTGTTTTTATCAGCAAGGAAATATTGGACATTTTTTCAGTCAATCTTTTTTGAAAAGGGACGATACTCAAATCTCAATATCGAGCAAGTGGAGCACTACTCAAGGGGCCGAGTAAGTCAAAGTGTACCGTAATACAAAACGATGGAGACAAAGATGTCCTAATACATCATAGTGTAGATTGAAAAATCTACACTATAATCATTTACTGGTTATACTCGGGCGTGTATGTTTTTCTGGGCTCACTCGATAATTAGAGACTACAAAAACAAGGAAAGACGAAGACGAGAAGAAATTTTGTGTCCAAAAACGATGTGATCAAAGGCATTATTTTTCAACAAGCTCCTCAAGTCCTCGATGCAACCATTACATTCTCCGTAAGTTTCTTCATCAATCTCAATCTCTCATGAGCCTTTTTTCTTGTTCATCAAATTATTACCTTATCAGATCAAAGGAAGCGAAGCCCAACCTTCATCATCACCTTCGATCGAACAAACTTCGCCCGCCGTCCATTGCATGCAATTCTCGACAGCCATGGTGGTTTTCGACACGTGGCAGTACTTCATGCATCGTTACATGCACCGTAACAAGTTCTTGTACAGACGAGTACACTCTCGTCACCATAGGCTAGTCATGTCTTACCCTTACACGGTGCAATCTACAACCATCCTTTTGAGGGTCTGATCCTCGACATGTTCGGCGGGGCGTTGACTTGCTTCCTATCCGGGATGTCTCCAAGAACGTCGATGTTTTTCTTCTCTTCCGCTGTGGCCTATGGCTGCCTGGGAATTTATTTCATCTGATCTTCAAAAATAACTCTGCTTACCATGATATTCATCACCAGCCATATGGGAGCAAGTATAATTTTTCGCAGCCCTTTTTCGTTATGTGGGACCGTATTCTCGGGACTTCTATGCCTTGCGCTGTTGAGAAGAAGGTCGAGGGAGGTTTCGAAGCTCAGCCGAGGACAGATTATAGAGAGTGATTAGAGAGGGATATTCATTCACTCACAGCAGCCTTTTAAAAAGACCTCATTCTTCTGTTCTTAAATTCTATTTTTCTTACAAAGGATATGTAATATTATTAAACCAATCATCGTACAAAGTGTGGACGAAGCTCTCGGTCAGCCATTTACACAGAATAGGTAACAGCAACGAGGGATCAAGACGAAGAAGACGAAGACACATTCAACAAGGCACGAGTTTGCATTTATTTTTATAAATTTCAGACATTTTCGGCTGTTTGCGAAGTGCCGGGCAGAAGTCCTCTCCTACGCGCCGATTGAACTGCGATTGCGAGCCGTGCTGCTGCTAAAGCTGCAGCTTCCTCCTATATTGGCGTGTTCGAATAAAAACATCGACAATCGTTGATTACGAAGATTCGTAAAAGTTAAGACGTCTTAGTATTTCTGTTTCTGTAATGATAGAAAGGGAAAGTTCGCACCCTTCGCTGCCTACGGCGTTGCAAGATACCAATGGCCCATATCATTATGTAGCAAGGCAAGAGAAAGCCCACGACTCGAAGCAAGAAAAGCTGCGAAAGATCCAACGTTTTAGCGTTTATTGACATCATAACATTGGAGATTTCATTACAGCTTACCGAGAAGAAAGTGTACACATCATCGTCACCCTCGTCGCTGTCAGCATCCGTTAGGGAAAGAGCATGCCTTAGTAGTAGAAGGGCCATTAACTGCCAATACACAATAGCAATATATACTTCAGTTTTTTATAGCTAGCATAAATTCAAGAAAACCACAAGATCCTATTCTTTTAGGAACCCATTCGCATTTACATTCATTAATTTACATTGAATTATAGAATGATAGGATGTGACTTACCATAAGAGCAGCAGAACGACAAAATGCAGCTCCACTGCTGTGAGTGCCATTAAGATCATCGTATTCACCTTCAAAGAATTGGCGCTCGGCCTCAGCAATGGCTTGAAGCCTCGGATCAGTAATATCAAGTGGGGCCCCAGAAATTGGCCACACCCCCCTAGAAATACCACATTAAGAAGACATAACAATAGACAAAAACACATCAGTTTTCATGGTTACTCACAAGTAAAAAAAAAACAGATTATTTGTAGCATGTCAAGTAACACCCACCCCACGTTGATGTTACTATCCTCGGGTGCTGGACGCGGACGAGCAGTGTAGCCAGGCTGATAAGGCTGAAAAAAAAATCAATACGAAAAACATTCGAACATTAGAGATTAGATCATCTCAGCTAACTTTAAACGTGAGATCTGTAAAATTTGAGCGGCATATTCATATACCTGATGGCATATCTCACAAGTGCTATCTCCCTTTTCATCACACCAATGCTGAACACATTTTCTGTGAGCATACTGCAAAGAGATCACAAGCCCTCATCAAAGAGATATATGCGTTAAATCAAAGATCAGATCGAAGAAGTGGAAATATCAAATCCAAAAATGGTACCTTGAGACTTCCGCTGCAAAGACAAGGGCTCTCCAAATTCTTGATGGAATCCTCCTCTTGACATATGCGACACTCTCCTTTTCCTATAAGCGGTGAGTGTTCATCGCCCTCATCTTTATCCACCACCACAGTTAAATTTTCATCATCTATCGCTGAAGAAGTTGACCCAAAAGTTGTCGCCTTTTTATCCGTTTGGCCAGACTCAGCTGCCTCGGGTTTCGACAGCTGCGTCACATCTACGACGACATGTTCACCCATACAAAACCTCTTTCTTTTTTTCACCTAAACGCTAAAACATATATAAAAGGACCGTATGGAACATCCACAATTACTTCCACGAAGGACAGAGGTAACTATTTAGTTCATCGGCTGCTTTAAAGACGATAAAGAGCTGTATTTGATCTGAAATTGCGAGCTTACGACAGCCCATATCTTCTGGTTGTACGATTTTTGTTCGATCAAACTCGAATTGAACCACCAGCGAAAACTCAAATCGTACATTTAAAAAAAGCAGGAAAAGGAAAATCACAAACAAAAGCTTTACATAGCAACGAAAATCCAAGAAAAATAAGTAATTTCCAGCTGAAAGGAGAGAAAATTACCTCAACGAAGAACCCAGAAAACGCAAGTGGACAATAACCAGCAAAAATCGGTGGGAAGGAAGTTTGGGTAAGAAGAAAATTGCTACGCGTTTTCTTGCCTTGAGGGGGGTATTTTGGGTAAAATGGAGACGCTGTATTAGGTACTAGGTAGGAATAGGATGAGATGATAGGCCTAGACATAAATTGGGATTTTAGTGGGCCGATCTAATAGTTGTTAGCCCATAAAATCAATCGTCTAGAATTGGACAAATATATGTAAATTAAACATTTTTCTCCACAAAATTTTAATATCGGCGGTATGGGCATCTTTGCATTTAAATATAGTAGGTTATATTGTTTAATTTGCACATATTTTAATTTTTATTATTATATTTGGACTTTTTGTGATCATTATGATTAGTATGATGTCTTCCCCATGACGCAAGGAATAAAGATATAAAACAATGATTTTCAGGTAAATAATTTTTTTAGTTGTAGCTCTAAGTGGTACACCACCTCACATCCACTGCTTTCGCTACACATTATTGTGTCTCGACCTCGGATAATTGTCGGGAAGAATTAAATATAGCGTAATTCACTGGTGCAGTTAAAGTTTTGAGGTATAGAAAGGTAATCCAAATTTCATTTTTATATTATTGCTGTGAAGATGTAAATACATTAACCAGCAACCAGTTAAAGAAGGACGCTTTAAAGTGGTCCCGGTATGATATGGGTGTAAAAACTAAGTTTTAAAAATAGGTGACTAAATGTTGGGACAAATGTAGGGGTAACACTGCAGCCAACACCTGGGATCGGAACCCAACACAGAACGTACAGCGGACTATTTAACGAACTTAGTGACGAAAACTGATGAACACGATTTGCAGCAAGTCAGAAAACTTGCTGCGTGTCTCAATGCGCAAATTCCACTACGAAGATGGAGTACAAAACAACTATCCAAGGATAGTAAAAATCAAGCCTAGACAAAACTACGCATGTAACGATTCTGCAAACCTACAAAGTCCAAAGACTTTTGCAAAAGAAACACTAGGCTAAAAAGACAACTTTCGATATGTAAGCTCGAACTCGCTCGATTTTCTCTCAAAATGTCGCTCAAAAGTTACTCCATGAAAGCTCTCTCGAAAGTCGTACTTTGCAGCTCGAAAATAGCTCTTATTTGTAAACCTTGGATCTCGTTTGAATCGGTAAGAGATCCATTGATAATCTCCCAAAATATCTCCTCAAATATCTCCCTTAATATAGTGTATATTTAGTTCGAATCTTCTCTCCATATTTACTCTTGATCTTCATATCTTCTATATTTGGTAATTGCAATCTCCTAATTCTAGTATGTAGGCACCACATATTTTCGGGAAGAAAGCAAAATCTTTTCGAAATCTTCGACGTTAACAATCTTATTATTAATACAACAGCAGTAGCATATATATAATCATCACTACATACCAACAAGATTAACAATAAATTTACAGAAGTAGAAAGTCACATGATAAGTTCGAGGTTCATAGGTTAAAACGGTAAAGCTAAAGTCTTAGAATTCAGCCGAGCCCAATTAATAGAAACTTAATATTAAGTAATGCACTAATATATATATTAAGGATGTATAATACACACGACATGAATTCGAAGCTTGTATAATTATTCTTTAGCTGGTGGAAAAGGCGTGTGACGATTATTGGCGCCTGATCCCGGATAATCTCTATTGACCTCAAGATCAATTCTTCTGGGGAATAGCAAGAAGAAATCGCCATCCTTCGATTCAATAATGTTACCCTTAAAATCTCCTTCTTCATTGATCTGCAATGGTTATAGGTCAAAATAAATCTTTATGTTGAGATTTTAATTATGTATATAGCACATATTGGACTTGGTCGTCGTTATTATGCATGTGTGTATTGTTGGGATCCCTCCTTTTGGAGAGGTTCTAGAAAATTGCAGAGAATCCTAGAGAAGTCTAGAACCTCTAGAAGCTTGCGGAATAGTATGGAATCCTCTAGAATATTCTGGAGATGTGTGGAACCTTCCGGAATCTTATGGAAGAGTATGGAAGCATATGGAAGGGAATGGAGAGGTGTAGAGATTCCTTGGAGTTCTCTAGTATATGTAGAGTATTCTAGAAGAATACTCTCCACCATTCATTATGGAGGTGGAGTAGTATAAATAGGAGTAGAGGCCTCCATTCCTAACCATCCTAGCAAAAAGAGAGAATCCACTTCATAGAGTGAGAAAGCTAGAGAGTTAGAGAGCCTCTTTGAGAGAGAAGAGAGATAGCTTGGGAAGTTTCGATCCTTAAGCTTGAGTAAGCCACTATTGAGTGAGACAATTTTGTAATATTCTCGTAAATCCTACTATCCCTTTGTATAGTGGAAGAATCTCCATATTGGAGAATTAAATCGTGTGCTCCCATTACTACCTTAATTCCTAAGTGCCTATCTTAACTTCACGAAGCGGGAACGTCAAGAGGTTTCCCAACAGTGGTATCAGAGCCAGGTTCATCTGAGGTCATCATTAGCTCGTGCAGTTCAAGATGGAGGATAACGTCGCTCATGATGGAGACATGTTCAAGCTCACCGCCAACAACTACTCATATTGGAAGCCGACGATGGAGGATCATCTATACTGCAAGGATTTGCATGAGCCCATCATCAACAAAGAGAAGGTGGAAGGCAAGAGCGACGCTCAATGGGAGCTACTGAATCGGAAGGCCGTCGCTATGATCCGTAAGTACATCGACAAATCCCTCTTCGAGCATGTGTCCACTTACACGAATGCTTATGAATTATGGACAAAGCTTGAGTCCATGATTCAAAAGAAAACTCCTCGTAATAAGGCCAACTTAGTCCGACGGTTGGTGAAGTTGGAGTATAAGGATGGTCATAGTATGATTGAACACTTGAACAATTTCAAGGGGCTCGTAAATCAATTAACAAAAATTGAGATGAAGATTCATGACGAGTTGCAAGCCCTTCTACTCCTTAGTTCCTTGCGGAAAGTTGGGACACACTCGTGGTTACGCTTAGTAACTCAGCTCCGGAAGGAAAGCTGACCATGGACACCGTCAATGATAGTCTTCTTGGTGAAGAAACAAGGAGAATGGAACGAGGTGAGTCTATGCATCCTGAGGCTAATGTTATCGAGAACCGGGGTAGGAATGAGACTCGTGGACACAGTAAGAGCCGAGATCCGCAACAATCTCGAGGTAGGTCCAAGTCACGCCCGAAGATCACATGCTACTACTGTGGAAGAATGGGACACAGAAAAATGGAGTGTCGATCCCTCAAAAGAGATCAAAAGGCCGGTAACGTCAAACCAGACCAAGTCAGCCCAACGAAGAAGCAAGAAGAGAAGAGTACCACTGCCGTAGTCGCAAAAGAAGATCTGCTATATCTCATTGGAGAAGGTAATATCCTCAACATTGCTTATGATGATAGTTCTTGGATTATCGACTCTGGTGCTTCCTTCCATGTCACTCCCCATGGAAGTTTCTTCTCATCCTGCCAAAGTGGTGACTTTGGTACGGTTCAAATGAGAAACCAAGATAGGAGCAAGATAGTTGGGATAGGAGATATCGTCCTGACAACTAGCACCGGATGCAAAATTGTTCTAAAAGATGTGAGGCACGTTCCGGCCATGCGCCTCAATCTTATCTCCGCTGGTAAGCTAGACGATGCTGGTCTGATGAATTACTTTGGTGAAGGAAAATGGAAGCTCACCAAAGGAAGTCTAGTCATGGCTCGAGGAAAGAAGGAAGGATCGTTGTACGTGATGCAAGCTAAGCTCTGTAAAGGAGAGATAAATATAACCACTGATGACATAGAGGTATGGCATAAACGACTTGGTCACATCAGTGAGAAGGGCCTTCATATACTTGCTCGAAAACAACTCCTCCCGGACGTGAAAGGTAAGTCACTTGATCCTTGTGAACACTGTTTAGCTGGAAAACAACATAGGGTTGCTTTCCAAAGATCTTCCCCACCCACAAGAAGAAAGAATATCCTCGACCTTGTACACACTGATGTGTGCTCAATGTCCGAGAGATCTATTGGTGGTGCATTGTACTTTGTGACCTTCATTGATGATCATTCAAGGAAGGTCTGACTGCACCTGTTAAAATTCAAGGATCAAGTGCTTGACGCATTCAAGGAATTCCACGCTCTAGTAGAACGTGAGACTGGACGAAAGATCAAGTGTGTACGATCTGACAACGGAGGTGAGTATAGAGGTCCCTTTGAAGCCTATTGCAAGAGATATGGCATTAGGCTAGAGAAGACTCCACCCAAGACACCACAATTGAATGGGCTAGCTGAGAGAATGAATAGAACAATTGAAGAAAGGGTTCGCTGCATGCTCTCTCAGGCTAAGTTACCCAAGTCCTTTTGGGGAGAAGCTATAATGGCCGCAGTTGACATTGTCAACCTCACACCATCAGTTCCTTTGAACGGCGCCATCCCAGAGGAAGTCTGGACGGGCAAAAAGGCTTCATACAATCATCTCAAGGTGTTTGGATGCAGAGCATTTGTTCACATCCCCAAAGACGAGCGAGCCAAGCTCGATGCAAAGACTAAGGAGTGCATATACCTTCGCTCACCCAAGTAGGGGTGTAAATGAGCCGAGCTCGAGCCGAGCTCGGCTCATTTTTCAGGCTCGAGCTCGAGCTCGATTCGATATAATTGGACTCGAGCTCGAGCTCGAGCTCGACGAGCTTGTAACTATTGAGCTCGAGCTCGAGCTCGAACACAAACTATTAGGCTCGAGCTCATGTTCAAGCTCATGATCGAGCTCGTGCTCGAGCTCGAGCTCGTGATCGAGCTCGTGAGCTCGAAAGTTAAACTTGCACAGAGTCTCTATATTTGCAACTTGCAATATAAATATACATCAAAAGAGCATTGCATTTACAACTTTCACCAAAAGACCATTACACTATTACCAAAAAACCATACGATTATACCAAAAGAAACATTAGCAAATTTCACCAAAAGACCAAAAGCTAATGTCATTGCTAGCTGAAGATTTCGCCAACAAGTCTGATAATGCTGGCAGACCCAAGAACATCTGCATTGAACAAAGTCAACAAACCTTCATACATATCAAAAACTAAATAAATGATAAGTTAGACTTCAGAAAGATATTTAAAAAAAATCAGAGAAGATATTAAACATGATTTTACCTAGTCAGTGCTGTTCTTTTGAAGTTTCATCATCCATTGGAAGAATAACTTCTATAGCCTTTTTATCCTTCTATAGTTTCATATATAAAAATAATTAGCAATCATAATATATTATAAGAAAATGCGGGTAACATATAAAATACAGGTTACCATGGACTTCTTCTTCACTCCAAAACGCTTTCTCAACCAATCTCCTCCGCACATCAAACATTGAACAGTTTCTGATGACAATGATGCTCGGTATTTGTCAATCACTCTACTTCCGGCACTGAAAGTAGCTTCTGATGCAACAGTGGTTATTGGAATAGCTAAAATATCTCTTGCCATGATCGATAAAGTCTTATATTTCAACGCGTGAATCTTCCACCACTCTAATACATCGAAACCTCTACCAACATTGCATTTATCGCGTTCGAATATATAGCAGTTTTCTTCAAGATACACATCAAGTTCGGATTTCTGAGGTTGTACAGATTCGACTGACTTCAGAAAGTCGACGTACTCAAGCCAAGTTGATGAACTTTCAGAATTTCTTGTACCTTGACTTACCGTTTTGTCCGTCGTAGCTCTTTCATTTGAGCCGTCTTCGTTACCCATGGCCACATATTCTGCATAAATTTCATATAAGATGTTCCGTACAAAAGCGATCTCTCTCTCCGTACTTTGCGGCGAGTACAGCTTTGGGAAACAGAACTCTAATGCCCTCATCTTAAACCTCGGATCCAAAATGGCAGCTATCGACATTAGCAAATTAGAAGCTCCCCAATATTTATCAAACTTTAGTTTCATTTTCTCGACCATGTCTCGAATAAAATCATCATCATCAAGGGACTTCTTGTCCAACAACACTTTTACTCTACTTACTTCGGTTAGAAACAAGTTTGATGTCGGATAATCACTTCCTGAAATTACATGTGTACACTTCCAAAAGACTTCTAAGACAGAACACACCTTTTCAACTTTTGCCCAATCTTCACCACTTGGACATCCTTCAAAGTGAGGTTCTCGGATTGCAAACCTTGGAAATACATCTTTAAACTTCGAAGCAGCAGATAACATCTCATATGTGGAGTTCCATCTTGTGCGGCAATCATCAACTAACTTTCTTTCAGGTAAACTCAACTGTTTCACTATCTCAGAGAACACCTTAAGTCGTGCATCGGACCGCCTAACATATTCTACACTATCACGAATAACATCGATGATCTCTTTGATCTGAGAAAGCCCATCTTGTGCAATGAGATTAAGAATATGGGCACAACACCTCACATGGAACAAATTACCCGAACATACCAACGTCTTCTTTCTACCCAAATAATCTTTTAGCGTACTAATTGCAGAATCATTGGCACTGGCATTATCAACAGATACGGTGTGAACTTTGTTCTCGATGCCCCATTCTAGCAAACATCTCCAAATAGCATTTGCAATTTCCAAACCTCGACGAGGGGGAGGAATGTGAATAAAACTGATTACACGCTTTGTAGATTCCAATTATGGTCAATCCAATGGCCAGTTATGACCATATACTCTATTTTCTGACTTTTTGACTTCCAACAATCCGTCGTGAGGCTAATTTTTTCCACATTCTTCAACACCGCCTTCAGCTTTTTTTTTCGTTCTCATAGACATTCACACACCATGATTTTGCAGTGATTCTGGACACTCCCCTCCATTCGGGCATGCCACGCTTGCAGAATAAATTAAATCCTTCTGCCTCTACGAATGAGAAAGGGAGCTCGTGCATCATTATCCAATGGGCTAATGACTCTTTCATTCTTTCCATGTCAAACTTTCCATCGTGCAAAGCGAGGTAAGACGTTGGATCAACACCAGTTGTCACAAAACCAAGTTGTGTTTGTGAGAGCTTCTCTTTCTCACGTAGAGCTTTCGCTTTAAGATAAGTCCCACAACTTTTTAAATGTCTGTGAAGTTGTGTCGTCGGAGTCGTTTTGCCCTTAGCGAAAAATTTCTTGCAATGTTTGCAAGAAACTTTTAGGCTGCCATCTGAACTCTTTATCTCTTCAAAGTCTGACCAGACGACTGATGTTTTTTTTCTTTTAGGTTTCTGAAGTTCACTATCAGCCGGATTGTCTTCCTCTGCAGCTTCATCCAAGGTTGGACTGTCTGAAATGTCAAGCTCCACATCATTAATGTTCGTCTCCATGCCATTAGCACGTGGTTCGATGGTTTGCTCAACATTTTGTAGGGTTGCGCTTGAAGAATCTTGGCCAGAATGGCCAGAAATTAAAACATCAGGGTTCATATCTGCAATGAATCTAAGTAAGAACACCAATACCCACATATAAACACAAATACCCACATTTCACATCTTAAAAATACCGAAACAAACTTTCAGATTAGGGTTTTCAAAATAATACCAGATATAAGTCATTACCTATGTTATGGAACTCGAGTTAGATACTATAGCTGGAAGAGTATGACTGAGAGAGGTAGCTCGAGATCATCAGCGAATTGTTGGAGTGAGAGAGCAGATGGTGTGGTGGTGGAGTGAGAGCGACGCTTGGTTTGTTTTAGAACTGATGATAATAAAGTGAAATTAGAAAATATGAAGTAATTAAAACTGATAATGAAATAATTAAATATAAGAAATATCTATAATTTTAATTATATTAAAAATAGAAAGCTCACGAGCCGGCTCGTGAGCTTTCGAACAGTTATGACTGAGCTCGAGCTCGAGCTCGTTAAGAGAAGCTCGAGCTCGAGCTCGATAACAGTGAGCTTGAGCTTGTGATAGATGAGTTCGAGCTGAGCTTTTGTCGAGCCGGCTCGACTCATCTTTCACCCCTACACCCAAGGATGATTTCGGCTACCGGCTATGGGATCCAAACAACAAGAAGGTTGTTCGTAGCAGAGATGTCATCTTCTTCGAAAACCAAACAATTGAAGACATTAAAAACTCGGAGAAGCCAAGATTGAGAAGCAACAAAACCACTGAACTCATTCCAGATCAACATGAGGATAACACACCTCAAGACAATGATGCTGAAGACCATGGGCCTGTGTTAGAACAAAACAACCAGGAAACTCATGATGAATCAACTCAGGAAGATCCTCAATCTAGTTCTCTGCCAGCACCAGAGCCGAGGCGATCCTCAAGGGAGAGAAGACCATCCACTCGGTACAGCACCGAGGAGTACGTGATGCTCACGGATGAGGGGGAGCCACAAAGCTACAAAGAAGCAATAAGTGATATTCATAAGGAAGAGTGGAAAAGAGCCATGCAAGAAGAGATGCAATCCTTGCATGAGAATCACACTTATGAACTTGTGGAGCTGCCAAAAGGGAGAAGAGCCTTAAAGAATAAGTGGGTATATCGAATCAAGACTGAAGATAGTAGCTCAAAGCCTCGCTACAAAGCTCGGTTAGTTGTTAAAGGATTTGGTCAAGAAACAGGCATCGACTTTGAGGAAATATTCTCTCCCGTGGTAAAGATGTCATCCATCCGAGTTGTCCTTGGCCTGGCAGCGGCACAAGATTTGGAGATTGAACAACTCGATGTCAAGACAGCGTTCCTTCACGGTGACCTAAAGGAAGAGATCTACATGGAGCAGCCCCAGGGGTTCAAAGTTCCGGAGCATGATTTTACAAAGACAAAGAGCGATCATTGTGTCTTCATAAGGAGATTTGGGATCGGCTAAAGAAATCCTTGGGATGAGAATAACTCGTGATAGATCGAAGAGACTGTTGTGTTGTGGCTATCCCAAGAGAGGTTGAGTTCGAAGCGAAGTCCCGCAAGTGAGAAAGAAAAGGAGCAAATGAAGAAGATTCCATACTCATTTGTAGTAGGCAGTCTCATGTATGCAATGATATGCACGAGACCAGATATCGCCTATGCAGTTGGAGTTGTTAGTCGTTTCTTGGCCAACCCAAGGAGTGAACACTGGGTAGCGGTCAAATGGATCCTCCGATATTTACGTGGAACTTCCAAAAGATGTTTATGCTTTGGAAAAGGAAAACCTGTGTTAGAAGGATACACAGATGCAGACTTGGCCGGTGATATTAATTCAAGAAAATCAACATCGGGATACCTAACTACTTTCGCGGGGGGAGCTGTTTCCTGGCAATCAAAGCTGCAAAAGTGTGTTGCATTATCCACCACAGAGGCAGAGTACATCGCAGCTACTGAAGCTTGCAAGGAGATGTTGTGGATGAAGAACATGTTGCTCGAGTTGGGAATAGATCAAGAAAAGTACGTGTGAAGTGCGACAATCAAAGTGCAATTTACTTGGCGAAGAACTCAACATTTCATTCTCGCACGAAGCACATCGACATAAGGTATCATTGGATCCGAGAAGTCCTCGAGGAAAAGAAATTGCATCTTGACAAGGTTCACACAGATGAGAACTGGTCAGACATGATGACCAAGGTAATACCGACAAAGAAGTTCGAAGATTGCTGTCAAGGTGCAGGTTTGCTACAATTCCCCAATTAAGTCAGGAGGGGAGATTTGTTGGGATCCCTCCTTAATTGGAGAGGTTCTAGAAAATTGCAGAGAATCCTAGAAAAGTCTAGAACCTCTAGAAGCTTGCGGAATAGTATGGAATCCTCTAGAATATTCTGGAGATGTGTGGAACCTTCCGGAATCTTATGGAAGAGTATGGAAGCATATGGAAGGGAATGGAGAGGTGTAGAGATTCCTTGGAGTTCTCTAGAATATGTAGAGTATTCTAGAAGAATACTCTCCACCATTCATTATGGAGGTGGAGTAGTATAAATAGGAGTAGAGGCCTCCATTCCTAACCATCCTAGCAAAAAGAGAGAATCCACTTCATAGAGTGAGAAAGCTAGAGAGTTAGAGAGCCTCTTTGAGAGAGAAGAGAGATAGCTTGGGAAGTTTCGATCATTAAGCTTGAGTGAGCCACTATTGAGTGAGACAATTTTGTAATATTCTCGTAAATCCTACTATCCCTTTGTATAGTGGAAGAATCTCCATATTGGAGAATTAAATCGTGTGCTCCCATTACTACCTTAATTCCTAAGTGCCTATTTTAACTTCACGAAGCGGGAACGTCAGGAGGTTTCCCAACATGTATTGAGTTGAAATTTGAACTAGGTAGAAAGATATCTATTTTGTCAATGCGTGCAAGAAGATTCAGCCAATATGTTTTAGGACAAAACCCTAATGTATTCTAGCACTAATATAGGATCTTTACTGTATATTTTTTTTTGGGAAAATCTTCACGGTATATTTTAACAGTGATATGAAGGATTTATTACACCTGTAACGTCGCGTCATCTGGCGAAAGACTTCCATGTAATAAAATGGCTCGAGCTTCTGTAGAGAAAAAAATAAACAAATGACATATTGATAACTTGAGCATTATATTAAAATTGTCTGAAATATTTACCCGAAGCTGGTGGGGTACTAAACATTGAAACAAGGGAAGACAAAGCGATTAAAGTCACGCATATATGAAGGGTATTAACAGCCATTTTTTGTACATATGATGTGTTATAACATAATGTAAAGAAAACTTGGGTAGCCCTATTTATAGTACAATGTAAAAGGATTACGACAAGCAGATCACTATTATAATGAGCGGCTGATGTAGTGGCAAAAGAATCATTTTTGTGGTCTGCTACCTAACATTAATGTTCTCTCTGTCTCCCTTTAGAAATAAAAGTTATATAGACACAAATATTTGGATTTGTCATTGCTTTTTAGTGCTTCTTTGTGGGAATTTGGCATTGCTCTATAATTTGCTTAAGGTTTCCTTCCCTTTTTTTTTTTTCAGTTCAATGAACAAACCACACCTTGACCTTTAGTGTGGTGCTCGCATAGTTTAATTCTCACTTTGGATTGTTGTAATCGACCACTTCCAAGATATCGGAGATTTAAGTCAATGCTTTAAGGACTAATATGTTTGATATTTATCGATCACTACAAGATTGGAAAGTTTCACCGTTAATATATCCTAACGTAAATCGTAATGCTGTGATCTTAGTGGCATAACTCCATCAGATAATCCATTGTAAAGTCTCCAATAAGTAAATAGAAAAAACCCCATAAAATATCGAGATATTTGTTGAATATGGATCTTTATAAAAAATTGCTATAACATTTGAAACCTTCGTACTCTATATTTCAACTTTTTGATGTGTTATCCATACTCCATAGTGTGCCAACTGCCACGAGAAAACTCAGTATAACAATTACAATCGTGATTTGTTGGAAACTCAGATATGTAATCACAATCGATCACTTTGTTAATGATGGTGCTTTATTTCCCTGTCTGCCAAACAAGAAAAGAATGATTTGTAGCTTTCTTCCAAGTGTGTTGACACTTGCATTATATTATATATATATATATATTAATATATTTATTAGCTTTGTGAAGATTAGCTTATGCAATGAAGATGGTGCATTATATGTAGTGATCGCAAATCAGTAGAGGGAGGGATTTCCCGCGAATCTTCAATGTGATCTTATTCCGATAAATCAGATATATAAAAATCACATATGATCGTTTTTGCATTTAATTTTTTTCATGCGTGAGAGAGGCGCTACTGGAGAAACACCTATTTTAAGATACACGTATGTGTTGTATACTTGTATATGCCAGACGAAACGAATATTTCATTTAATAATTGTATTATCTTTATGGTTTGAGATTAAAGTGACCGATTATTCTTAGTATATATACCTTGACATGTATTATATTATCGATTCTATCCATTCTATTATCGACTTTATTAAGGGTGAGGGCGTGAGTATAAACTGTTACTTGGACTAATTTAATTACAATTTAACTCTTTAATATAATTTAATTAATTGAAAAATTATCGTATCTCTTCTGAACTTTTTTATAGCACTTATATCTCTATATATTATTTGTTCTTTTATATATTTAAAGATTATATTTCATCTATTAAACAAAATTTAAATTCCAATATTGTAATAATATTTTTCACGCCCATAAAGCGTGCGAAAAAATACTAATTTATATATAAATCTGTGCCCAAATTCTACACTAGGGGTGAAAGATGAGCCAAGCCGGCTCGACAAAGGCTCGGCTCAAGCTCGAGCTCATTTATGTTGGCTCGAGCTTGAGCTCATTTATGTCGAGCTCGAGCTTGAGCCCGGACATAAGAGCTCGAAAGCTCAGGAACAGGCTCACGAGTTTTTTTTTTTAATTATTTTTTTTAACTTTTTTTTTTTTTAATTTTTTAATTTTAATTTTGTTTTTTATTAAAAAGCTCGAGCTCGACGAGCTTCGTGAGCTCGAACTCATCAGAGCTCAAATGAGCTCCAGCTCGAGCTCTGAGCTCAAAAGCTCGTCGAGCTCGACCTCAGCTGTAGGGGCTCGAGCGCTCGAGCCCAAAAAGTGAGCCAAGCTCGCTCTACAACCCTACGCTACACTGTTGCAGATATTTACTAAACTTTGTTCAATTTCAACTATAAGGATAATACACACATACATATTTGGGCCTAAAGGATACGGTAAAGGGCCCAACTTGAGCTTCTAAAGGCCCAAAACATACAACGCTCTTTTGTAGAGGCGGTCGCATACATATAATATATAGGGTCTTTTTAAAAAATAGCCTTTGACGCGGTCAAGTTTAAAAAATAGCACTCTTGACTTTTTTTTGGTCAATAGCACTCTTTTTAATTAACACTTAATCATCTTCTCGTAATCCCTTATTATTAATAAAAACAAAAGAAAAACAAAAATAAAATACAACGCCTGAAATGAATTAAAAGCTGCACGCCCATTTTGCAGCAGAAAGCATTAATTCCACTCCACCCCACCTCACCGAATTATTCTTCTTCTTCTTCGTCCTCGTCCTTAATAGAAATCACCTACAATTTCTACGTCCCGACTTCATATCAGCTTCTTCACAGGCGAAGGAACACTCGAAAGTCCTCAGTGAACGAATTCGAACCTCACGCTTCACTGTAAGTATTTTTACTGGTCGTATTTTGAATATAACCATCTAAATTTCTAACTCTCAGTCCTAATCCCAGTTTCGAAGGTAATGGGTTCCCAAGCTTCGAAATTCCGGTTTGGACTGGCGAACATGTTCAATTTTCGCTTTTTAAAACGTCCAGTTGATCAGGGGACCCTGCTTGAAAGCAGGCAACCCGCGCGTTAGATCATGGGACCCTACATAGAAGCATGAGTCCCACACATAAATATACAGGACCCGCACATAAATTCACGGGACCCGCGGATAAATTTATGGGACCCGCGCATAAATTCATGGGACCCGCGCATCAGTGCAGGGTTCCCGCAAATTAGTGCCGGCGCATTAGATAATGGGACCTGCACATAAATTCAGGGGACCTGCGCGCAAAAGAAAGGGCCCCGCGCATAATCGCTTCTTATTGATAGGTCCCATGCCCCCATACACTAGAGCTTGGGTCCCGTGCACAAGAGCTTGGGTCCCGCGAAAGAGAGCTCGGGTCCCGTGCACTAGAGCCTGGGTCCCGCGATATATGTTAGGGTTTTCCAAAGGTCTTACGATTTTGCAAGCTGTAGGGCTTCCATTAATTAATTATGTCTACATTATAAAAACACACAACATCCGAAAATAACATTTTTGTTAATCCCAGAAACAAATCGACCAAGAATGCTGACGGACGCCCAAATCGTCGCCCGCCTCCAGGAAATCGTCCGTAAGTCGGACCCCCGGACTACCACGGCCGACGACGTCCGCCGCCGTCTAGAGGCCGACCTCGGCGTCGACCTCTCCCAAAGGAGGCTGTTCGTCGTGTTTGAGATAGACAGATTCTTAAACCCCGACGACCCTCCTATCGAACTCGACGGCGACGGCATCTGCGATGGTATGAGCGAAGTGATCCAAGGACAAGCACCCGAGGCTGTCCGAGACGACGACGACGACGCTGAGAGCGAAGTTTTCCTTGGCCCAGGTTGGATCGAGGTTGTCCGAAACGACACCGTGCAGAAGGATGTCGACCAAGGTCCGGTTGGAGAAGGGCGAGAAGGGTAGAATAGTAAATTACTTAATAATTTTATGTTATTGTATTGTACGTGAATCTAAGTATTTATATTTAATTTGAAGCATTATATATTATATTATGAACCTGATCTAATTAGTATTGTATTTTAAATTAAATGAACTATTTTATAATATTTAATTAGGTTTAAAAATATATAGATAGATAGTTGTATTTAATTAGGTTAGTTATGTAATAAACATAAAGGGGTATTTGTAGCGATTGGCAAACAACACAACCCGTGATAAATTTGGCGTAATAAACATAAAGGTTTAAGAATTTACTAGTTTTACTGTATCGATTGGCAAACGACACAACCCCTGATAGAACCCGTGTAATAACTATAAAGGTTTAAGAGTTTACAGGTTTTACTGTAGCGATTAGCAAACAACACAACCCGTGACAGAACAGTAAAAGTAAAAAAGCAACCACCACTTTAACGTTCAATTCCATTCAATCCTCTTTTCTCCTGCACACCAAACGTTTTGCAAATCGATTCTCTGCAAGTAAAACCCAAAGCAGAACCTCAATCTACAATCAGCGGGAACACCCAGAGAGTGAAGGTATTTGTTCTACTCTTCGTCTTCAATTTAACCAATCGAACCCTAATTTTCAAAATCGGACCCGTGCTTGCAAGCATAGGACCGTGATTGCAAGCATAGGACCGTGCTTAGAAGCACATGACCCGTTTTCACGGCACCCGCCCATAAGATGATGGTCCCGTATGATGGTCCCAGCACGGGTCCACTGCGTAGCGTGTGTCCCGTGACCTTGCGCCCGCAAAGAACACGGGACCCGCGCGCTACGAGCAGGGGACCCCTGCATTATAAGCAGGGGACCCCGCTTATACGCAGGGGACCCATGCCTGGAACATCATCTTATGGGCGGGTCCCGCGAAAATACGCACATGTCCCGTGTTAATTCGCACAGGTCCCGTGTAAATTCGCACAGGTCCCGGGTAAATACGCACAGCATATGCGATGCGGTCCCCTGCCCATATGTGCATAAGGGTTTCCTATTGTCAATATTCATACCAAGTAATTGGCTACGATGTGTTTTACGTATAAATTAGGTTGTGATGAAGAAGCAGTTGGGTTTAGTGGACGAATTTCCTGATTGCCGTCCTGCGGTGACCTCGTTATACAGCGACGCCAGCGAGTTGATAAGACGGTGTCTTAACCAGGAGGAGTTTGAGAGCTTTTGTGCCTCGAGTCCGTTTGGCCGCCTTGTTATGGCGGAGCCGGATTTTAAGCTCTCGCTTCAGTTGTTGTGGTACCTCATCCAGAGGCAGACCACTGTGCACAATCGCGAAGAGCTGTGGATGATTGTTGGCAATAGTCCACTCCGATTTTCAAAATCGGAGTACTGCCTAATCACCGGGCTGAAGTTCGAAGCCGTGATACCGGCAGTGAACGAAGATAAAGCATTCACGAGGAGACATTTTGGCGATGCAGCAACCGTTCGCTTGTCTGCCGTGAAGATGGCGTTGGAGGGTTTGGCTGGCGACGAGGAACGTGTGGACGACGAGAAGATTAAGTTGGCGAACGTCTACTTCGCCACCGCGGTGTTGTTGGCCCGAAAGTCAAAGAAGGACACCGTCGTGAGTCCTTGGGTCCTCCATCTCGCTGAAGACCGGTTTGCTTTCTCGCAGTATCCGTGGGGCAGCGTGGCTTTCAGGGACGTCATACGCGCTGTTAAAAAAAACCTACATGAGATCAAACGGGATTGGCTGATAAGTGGGTTCGTACAGCCACTTCAGGTGATTTATAATTAGGCTTTGCCATACCTTCTTTTGAGATGATTGCTAATATTACTTGCGTTATGATATCAGATACTAGCATACGAGTGCATACCGGGGGTTGCGGACGAGTTTGCGACCCGCAAAGAAGAAGACTACACGCCACGGATGCGCAGGTGGGTGACGACAAATTGGAGTCGCAAGGGATGCCCGACTTTGAAGTCCGTCGGAGAACACGCTGACCAGTCCCGTGTACGAGGATTGATAGTGCCGTCAGCGTACGAGCTGGAGGCACCGTACTTTAGGGACAGCGTTTTCGATGTTGGGGCGGCACACGAACTATTCGATCGTGTCACGTCCCTACTCCTGCAGGGAGCGGCGGTTAGGTGTTCCCGCGGTATCCGGCGTCGCGGTGAGGGTTCTAGCGGGCAGAATTTGGTGCCTGAGACCGTTCCACAGATCGAGGGCATTGGCCGTCGCGACAGCGAT
Source organism: Craterostigma plantagineum (assembly GCA_027422505.1). Classification (NCBI taxonomy): domain Eukaryota; kingdom Viridiplantae; phylum Streptophyta; class Magnoliopsida; order Lamiales; family Linderniaceae; genus Craterostigma; species Craterostigma plantagineum. The sequence continues at coordinate 22,104 of JAPQWV010001508.1, read as the reverse complement.
ATGATGTTGCATCACGGCCACATCCCCGAACATCCGCACGAGCACGGCTTTCATGCAGCTCCGGAGACGGGACGGTCAAGTGGAAGTGGTTTCGAATCGGGTCCACGCTTCAGTGAATGGCAAAGTCGTATGGACCAAAACTTCACCAACTTGTTTGGGCGATTCGACCAACTTGGCACGCAATTGCATCAGTTTCAAGAAGAAGAGGGTCGACGGTGGTCGACGAACGAGAGAAGGTGGGATGCGTACGAGGAACATTGGACGCAAATGCGATCGTGGGCCGACAGCCTGAGGGACTTGGGGAACTCAGTTCAGGGTTTGGCGAGCAGATTTTATCACGGGTCTCGCACTCCGCCTACCGAACCTAGTTATAGTAAGATTTTTATTTGTACTTCATTTTTTAATTAGTTCTGTAGATTACTTATTAGTTCCTATTTACGATGTAGATGTCGATCCAAGCGGGTTTGGTGGTGGATCGCACGCTCCACATTCCGAGTTTGGGAGCGGATCGGTCGCTACACCGCCCGAGATTGGGCGTGGATCGGTCGCTACACAGCCCGAGTTTGGTAAGTTTTTATACTTAAGTACGTGAAAAATAGTATGTAGTTATTCTCGAATTTTCTTGTGTAGATTACGATGAGAGATGGAGGAACACATCGTACATGGGACCGGATGGCTACATTCCGAGCCTGGAGCCATGGGACGGTCACAGTCTATCGGAATGGGCGCAAAATCGTTACGCTGGATATGTCCAACCGGATCGGTCCGATGAAGACGAAGAGAGAAGAGAAGAGGTGGTCGACCCATCGTTGTGGAGGGGCGCTTACGGTCTCGGGGTTCAGGAGGTAGCGACGGACATAGAGGCTCAAGAGGACCACGCTCATCAGTTCGAGACCATGGACGAGCCTGAGCCGGAGACGCACGCCGAGGCATCGGTTTCTGTCCAAGCGGTCGACAAAGGAAAAGGCGTCGTCAGAGAGAAGACCCCTGAGCGGACGAAGAAGCCATCGCGGTACACCACGACGCCGTTCACCGATTTCCCCTCGACGACTACGGTCAAAGCTCCAAAGCTTTCGGCGTTCGAGCGGCATATCCAGTTCAAGGCCCAGAAATTGTGGCCATCATGCGAAAGTCAGCTAACAACGGCCTTGCGGATTGCCGGCATGAAAGTCCCAGGGAAGCTAAAAGAACACGACCCTAGATGGCTCCTGAACCTTGCGACTGAGGGTATGCCACTCGATGAGATGGTACGTATATAAAGTTATCAAATACCTTTCGTCACCTTACTTGAATGTGTTGAAAACCGGTTTGCTGGTATTGCAGCATGTCGATGAATGCCTCGCTGGGATCGAAAACATGCAGAAAGTTAGCAAATCGGTTGCTAACTTTGTCGCGTACATGCCCCATACGTTTAAGACGCTCGTCGACCAGCGAGGGGTGCTAAACATACTCGGGAAGCCGTCTGGTCAAGGCTTCAAGAGATTGCTCCCGTTCGTGAGGGGGGAGGACGAAGATTGGAAATGCAGGTCATGGGATCTAGCGAAGAAAGTTGCCATCCCCATGCGTACGTCAGGCCGGTGGGTGTTGTTGGTTGTTGATGTGCGGGAAAAGAATTTCACGATTTACGACTCCGATGCGCCTCCTGAGTTCGAGTGGCGCTTTATCGCCGATGATGTCAACAAACTTCTGATTGTAATCCCGGCAATTTTCAAGGACCTGGGGCTGATAAAACGCATGCCTAGCAAAAATAAACGCTGGCCGGCTAAGTGGTGTCGCGACTTCAGGAGACAAAATCAGTAAGTTTTCAGTTATGTTGCGTTTTATTAATTTGTCGTCGTGTTTAAAAATAAGTGTCTTTTTGGATCTGATTTTCAGGGGAGAAGATGGCGTGGCGATGTTGCGGGCGGCAATGTCGCTTATGATGAAGAAGGACGACGTCTCCCGCCTCAATCAAACTCATATGAAGGAGTTTAGAAAATACCTCGCATCTTCTATTTTCAATAATGATTGGGACAGTTTTTAAACAACCATTTTTTTGTTGAAATTTAATTTTAGTTGTTGAATATTAACTTATCGTTTGTTGGATATGAATTTAGGGTTTATAATTGTGAAAGAGTGAGTTTTTCGGTGTTGTCCAACTTTTTGTCGGTGAGACTGATGTGTCAGTCAGACTTAATAACTTACCGTTTGTTGGATATGAATTTAGGGTTTAGAATTGTGAAAGATTGAGTTTTTCGGTGTTGTCCAACTTTTTGTCGGTGAGACTGATGTGTCAGTGAGACTTAATAACTTATCGTTTGTTGGATATGAATTTAGGGTTTAGAATTGTGAAAGATTGAGTTTTCCGGTGTTGTCGCACTTTTTGTCAGTGAGATTGATGTGTGATCTGACATAAAATTAACTGAATTTTAAGTGATTTGACATAATTTCACTTGGTTGATATGATTATAACTTTTCAGATGTTTGCTACGCGCTTGAAATACGCGGGTCCCCTGAATATAAGTGCGGGGACACTGCTCATAACGCGGAGGTCCCCTGCCTGTTAACGCGCGGGTCCCTTTCTTATGTCGCGCAACAATTTGACGGGACCTGACGGGACCCGGCCTTAACATGCGCATAAATTTATCGGGGACCAATGACGACCCGGCGGTCTCAGTATGGGTCCTAAGCAATCTGGTCGGGTCCCCTGTTTTGACGATTGGGTCCCCTGTCCGTAACATGTGGGTCCGATGCGTTCATGTGCAATTTTTGCAATGTTAATTCATGGAAGTAAGCGATTAATTGTGCGTATTTATAATTTGTTTATCGTTCAATACAATATAAAGTCATCATACAATAGCAGAGTTCAAAAAAATTGGATAAAAACGCTAGAATTACGTTAAGTCTATAAGATTGTTACATCCAACAGAAATCACAAACACGAGTATGTTTTCTGAGTGTGCTCTCTTACTATTTTCACGTCAAAAATCGTTCAACTTGAAATACTTGTTGGAATATATATTTTTTGGGTTTCAATCTTGGAGTCGGATATTGTTAACCTGCTTGTTATTTTTTTCATTTTTTTAAATCGCGCGATAATTTTTAATTAATTAATCTCGAGAGAAACCACGTCCAACACTCGGTTCCCTCGGACCCGGCGGCAAGACCCCATGCTAAAGGATATTGATGGTAATTGCCGTTTTGTGCAGTGGCAATCATCATGAGACCCTTATACTTCCCCTTCAAATGGGTGGCGTCGATGGAAACGACTTTCCTCATGAACGTAAAGCCTCTGACGCATGCGCCGTATGCCAAGAACAGGTACTTGAACCGATTTTCTTCGTCCATCTCCCAATCAGTGACACTGCCCTCGTTGGCTTGCCTCACCGCATCTAAGTAAGCCGGCAGTAAACCGTAGCAATCGTCATGTATAGCACCTTCCTCGTTCTCATTTTCGTCTTCCCGTCCGACTTGCTCGTTCTCATTATCATATCCTTGGCCGCCCATTCAGGAGTAATCGCCTACGTAGCCACTGCTTTCATTACTTTGGTAAGAAGGGTTGTAAGATGTGCTGGGAAAACCCTCAAATGGTTGGATTTCTGCGTTTGTATCGCAAAGCGCTATAAGGCCGACGTCGAAACCCGACAAATCATTATCATGAGGTTGATGTGGTGGTGTCGCCTCCACGGATAATTGAAGTTCCACGTGAAGAGGTGGTCTTGATCGTGGGCAACAACCTCCAACGTACGCACGTACGCCGTAATCGTTCTCGATGTAGATGGGGCGCACATAATTGTAGTCTATGCAAGACATGTAGCTTATCCGTAGTTTGGTATTGTCATTGCGTAACGACAATGCATTCAATATCTCGTTAGTGAGATCCACTAACGTGCATGAACTGTCGTCGACCAAGATTGATTGCCACCGGCAAGTTGGATCGGGAACCCAGTTCGACGTATTGTCCTCGCGAATTACCCACTGACCATCGACTTGGAAAACAATGCTGGTGATCGTCATGATTATCTCCAAAAGAGAATGACGAGCGTGGAATGTATGCTTTCTGGACATAAAATGGTCGTGCATGAATTTAATACATGCATGCGTTCTTTTTAATTAATTTGATTTACTTTTTCTTTTTAATAAGATAAGGGGACCATATTTCACTTCAGGGGACCGTAACGTGAAATCAAGAGATCCGCACGTAAAATCAGGGGTCCCAAGCGTATATGTGTATATGAACGGGTCGCTGCCAATTTAGGGTTTGTCACGTTCGCTTTAGTCATACCAATTATAATTGAACAGTTACCGAGAATTTGGTCAAAATATTCTTCTCCTCAGTAACAAGTCAAATCACCCATCACGTACTTTCGTTTCATACAGAGAATCAATTATTCAACAACGGAAAAACGGAAAAATCAAGTATGGTGGGATACTTGCTGAAGGGACCGTAACTTGAAACCATGGGACCTGCACGTAAAATCAGGGAACCCGAACGTAAAATCAGGGGACCCGAACGTAAAATCAGGGTCCCAAGCGTATATGTGTATATGCACGGGTCGCTGCCAATTTAGGGTTTGTCACGTTCGCTTTAGTCATACCAATTATAATTGAACAGTTACCGAGAATTTGGTCAAAATATTTTTCTCCTCAGTAACAAGTCAAATCACCCATCACGTACTTTCGTTTCAACAGAGAATCAATTATTCAACAACGGAAAAATCAAGTCATATGGTGGGATACTTGCTGCAGGGACCGTAACTTGACGTCATGGGACCCGCACGTAAAATCAGGGGACCCGAACGTAAAATCAGGGGACCCGAACGTAAAATAAGGGGACCCGAACGTATATGTGTATATGAACGGGTCGCTGCCACTTTAGGGTTTGTCCCGTTCGCTTTAGTCATACCAATTATAATTGAACAGTTACCGAGAATTTGGTCAAAATATTCTTCTCCTCAGTAACAAATCAAATCACCCATCACGTACTTTCGTTTCATACAGAGAATCAATTCATTAGATAATATCTAAAAATTTTAGTCAAATAAAACCAGTGTTTTAAAACGCGTTGGATAGCGCGCTTCGACGCGCGCGATCGCGTGGTTCTCCATCAAAACGCTCCAACGCGTTTTTAATTTTGCGTTTGTTTTTTTTTCTTTTTTCGACGGATATTCCGTCGACAAATGCTTTATTTCTTGTTTAGCGACGGAGAAGGTTTTTAAAACGCATTTCTTGATCTGACATAAGGTTGATTGGGACATAAAGTGACAGCTAATATTTTCTTATTTTTAATCATTTTTCATTTAGACGTCTATTGAATAATTAAAGCGTAGTTATTTTGAGTAATTTATATGATAAAAATACATAAACATATCCAATTTATTCCTTGTTTTATGACGATCATAATGACATGCATATCATATATTTTTTGATACCAATCTAATTTTCGATAGTTATAAGAATCATTTTAATAACTCATTTTAGTTATACTTATAGTAAACAGTAACAAGAATGATTATTTAATTGATAGGAGTCATGTTTTATTGTTGGGATTGTATAAACTCTTACTATATAATTCATATATATTTAAATTTTAGATTTTAATCAATTATTTATACCTTATTTTTTATTTCATTGAATTTCTAAAGAAAATATAGATTATTTAGTCTCATAAATACAATAACGATATAAAAAGTGACCATATTTATATTTATTATATATTATATATTATTTATTGTATTATATTTAGATTATCCGAAATACTCACGCAATGCGCTACGCTATTTACGCTACGCGCTACCGACACTAAAACGCGACACACTGCGCTATGCGCTTTTTAAAACATTGAATAAAACTACAAGCATCTGTCCATAAACCCTTTAACTACAACAAGTCCAACAACCTACAAAGCCACCTACAGTTAACACTTCCAAATTCAGCCAAACAAATCAATTCAAACAGCTATTTGGGTCACGCAATATCCGTGCAGCCATAGTGGCTCGATACGCTGAAATATCAATCTGCCTTTGATATTCATCAAACTCGGGCGTGTCAACCATAAGCGTCTCCACCGTCAGCGCCGCATGAACCCCGCAATCCAAGCTGCCAGCCTTCTGCTGGCGATTCATTTTATTATTCAACTTCGGCTTTGTGACGATGTCGAACTTGAAACGCCAATATGCAGAAAGAAACTCCGCCTGCAAAATATAGCATACGTCGAACAAGTTACTAAATAAATAAAAATGATAGACAAACGGATTTCAGCTACTTACGAACACTCTCCCGGCGAATTGCACACCATGCGCGCCCAATGAATCGTGAAGGACGAAGGTCTGCGTGGACGCGTCAAAAATAAGCACTGCCCAGTGGGCCCGTGCGCAAACAGGAGAGATGATGTACTTGCATCGTAGCAATTCATCCTCCGTGAGACGCTCCAACCAGCTCCGACTGCTTCTCGACAATCCATTCACGAAGCTCTCCATATCATCCACCCGTACTTTCGCCTTCCTATTCAGCTTTTGCGCCTTCCTAAAGTGCTCGTCTTGCACGTAACTTGGAAAGACGAAGACGCGAGGATAATTGTCGTTGTCCGCATAGATTCGCCTCAAGCACTCTAGATATGCGTCAAGACAATTGGACTTGAGCATATCATGGAAGAGCAACATGTAGAAGCCTTGGGGATCCACGTCGCACATGTCAGACGACCAAACGTTATCACTGCATAAAAAGAAAAATTATTACGTGTTTAGGTACGATAACTGAGAGTGACATCGAAAGTAAACACTTACCTAAACCTTGCCGCTTGAAGGTACATGTCAATGAGCACGCGATCATGCTCATGAATCAACAAACGCCCGGAGAAGTCCAGTCGCCCGAGGTACTTCTTGCTCCACTTCTCATTTCTATCTGAGCCAGAATCCTCATCACTTAGATCAACAAACTCTACGGGCGATTTGCCTCTTCTTCGACCTCCTCGGGCACTCGACGAAGCACCAACTTCTCCCGCCTCAACCACCGCCACAGGCGTGGGAAAAACTGGCACAGGTACGATCGCCAAATGATCGTCGTCGCCACGATCGCGGTGGACAAGGGAACACCTAACCTCCACTCCCCGCATGAGTAGGTCCGTCACACGGTCGAATAGGTCGTGTGCCGCCCCAACGTCGAAAACGCCGTCCCTAAAGTACGCCGCCTCCAACTCTTCCGCTGACGGCACTAACAACCCTCGTACAAAATCGCCGTCGACGGCATCTGCGACCGTCCTAAGAGTCGGGCATGCTTTGCGACCCCAATTCTTCGTCGCCCACCTGAGCATGCGTGGCGTGAAATCTTCTTCCTTGCGAACCGCAAACTGCTCTGCAACCCCCGGCATGCACTCGTATGCTAGTATCTGAATACAAATAACGCAAAAAATCTTAGAAAGGTCCCTCAAAACATGGTATGCAAGAAGCTTAGTTATAATTCACCTGAAGTGGTTGTACGAACCCACTGATCAGCCAGTCCCGTGGCCTCTCCCGTAGATTTACCTTCACAGTTCGTATCACCTCACGGAAAGCCACGGTGCCCCAAAGATACTGGGAGAATGCAAACTGATCTTCGACGAGACTAAGGACCGTCGTACTGACCACGGTGTCCTTCTTCGACGGTCGAGGCATCAACACGGCAGTGGCGAAGTACACGTCCGCCAACTTCAGCTTCTCGAAGTTCACATCGTCCTCGTCGCCAGACAACCGCTCCAACGCACGCTTGACGTGCGACATGCGGACTTTTGAGCTGTTGCCAAAATGTCTTGCTTGGAATTGTGAGCCGCCGTTTACCGGCGGTAGCTCGGCGGCGAACTTCAGCCCGGTGATTAGGCAATAATCCCACTTTGAAAAGCGGAGTGGTTTTCCGCCAAAAATCATCCACAGCTCTTCCCGGTTGTGCAGCATCGTCTGGCTCTGGATGAGGTACCACAACAACTGCCCCGAGATGTTAAAATCAGGCTCAGCCATAACAAGGCGGCCGAACGGACTCTCGTTCCTAAAAATCTCCCACTCGTGGTGGTTCAGACATTGTCTTATCAGCTCGCTGGCATCCGCGTATAACGAGCTCAGTTTTACACTCAAACGCGGAACTTCGTCCACTGTGTCGAACTGCTTCTGCATCACAACCTAGTTTATGCGCAAAACACATTTTAGCTAAATTACGTGGTATGAAATAATGAAAACAGAAAACCCTTATGCACAGATGCGCAGGGGACCGCATCGCATCGCATATGCTGAGATTCAAGCACAGATGCGCATGAGACCCCTGCGCATCGGCGCGGTCCCAGCAAAGGTCCCCTGCGTATAAGCGCGGGTCCCCTGGTCATAGCGCGCGGGTCCCCTGATTATACGCGCGGGTCCCCCAAACTTGCGCGCGCGCAGTGGCACAGGATCCGCCCGTTAAGGTAAGAGGACCCGAGCGTTTAAGCAGGGGAACCGCGCTAATACACAGGGGACCCGATAAATACGCATAGGTCGCTCATAAGCGGGGGTCGTCTGCTTGGAAGCACGGGACCCATGCATTAAAAATCGACGTACGCTGCGCAAGCACAGGTCCTATGCTTGCAAGCACGGGTCCTATGCTTGCAAGTAAAGGTCCTATGCTTGCAAGCGCGAGTCCTATGCTACCAAGCACGGGTCCTATGATACGAAGCTCTGTCCTATGCTTGCAAGCACGGGTCCGCACCAAATTAGGGTTCCGATGGGTCGTTCCCAGATCCCCTCTCGCGTTAAATTGAAGAATACGAAGAGTATAACACATACCTCCACTGTTTGGGTGTTCGCGTTGAATGCCATTTCGAATGAGTCGATTTGCAGAGAAGACGACGATTTGCAGTGCAGGGGCGGGAGAGCACACGCTTGCTTTTTTTACTGGAAGTGGAGCCGATTTGCAGTGCAGGGGCGGGAGAGCACACGCTTGCTTTTTTTACTGGAAGTGAAAGTGGTTGCTTTTTTTTAATTTTACCCCACTCTTCTATAACGGGTCCGATGTTTCATGTTCGCTACAGTGTACATGTAAACCCTTTAATTAATTTTTTCGTTAAGTGTTGTTGAGGTTGTTGATTGACATTAAATAAGGGTAAAATAGTCTTTAGAGCAGAGTTAGTAAGGGTACAAAGGTAAAATCCGATTTTGGGTGCTATTTTTTAAAAGAAGACCAACTCAATGGCTATTTACTTTAAAAAAATCCTAATATATAAGTCCTTTTTTATTTTTAGTTTTTCGGATAATTACAGTATACACAGTCGCAAGCAACGAAGAAAGTACGACGCGGTAGTGTACAACAGCATTGCCGCCACCGAGCATATATTTAACGGCGACTGGTAATTAACAACGGTCCTATCTCTACGTAAAGCGTCTCTGCAATATTTGCTTCGAAATAGGTCGAATATAGCTGCAATCTTTGAAACCGTCCGAGTGTAATTGTGGTTCTGCCTTATGTTTAAATTAATGGTTTAATACTCCGTGGGTTTTGTTTATGTAAGCTTGATTGGAGGTAAAAGGAGTTGAAAGTTAATTTGTTTACCTTGTTTTAATCTTACGAGCTTATATTTAGCTCGAATCTTCGATTCGTGGGACTTCAATGTGGGTAGTTTGATTAACAAATCGCTTTGGAAACTTTTAGGGCAGTGTGTTAATTAAGCAATGGGCGAGCGAAGCGATTATAGAGATTTGCCGTCTGACTATTCGAAAAGTGAGTCAGGGAACAGAAGGAACCCAATTGGTGAAAAAGAAACTAACCAAATCGGTCCAAACGATACAGTTTTTCGCTACTTATGCCATTTGCGCAAGATTGGGAGCATTATTGGAATCGGCGGAGATATCGCCAAGCAACTGAGGGCAGAAACTCAAGCCAAGATCAGAATAGGCGAAACGATTCCTGGCTGCGAAGAACGTGTGGTTACCATTTACAGCTCGAGTGAGGAAACAAACAGCTATGGGGATGAGCTTGTTTGCCCAGCACAAGATGCTTTGTTTAGGGTTCATGATAGGGTTGTGGCTGAAGAAACCTCAGTCGAGCTATCTCAAGAAGTAGTTGTTCGTTTGCTTGTACCATCTGATCAAGTGGGCTGTGTGATTGGGAAAGGTGGCCAAGTAATTAAAGGCATTCGAGATGAAACTCATGCTCAAGTTAGGATTTTGGGAAGCGAGCACTTACCTCCGTGTGCGCTGAGTTCTGATGAACTTATCCAGGTAACTTTTACTCCTACTTTATCTCCTTTTTTCTCCCATTCTTGCGACAGTTTTCGACTGGTTAAATCGATTTAATACTTTTTATGCTTCTCTTTTAGATATCTGGGGAAGGTTATGTTGTGAAGGAGGCACTCTACCAAGTTGCGTTCCGACTACACGAGAATCCATCGCGGTCACAGCAATCACTGCTGATTATGCCAAGCATCTATAGAACTGGGATTGCATTTAATAACCCAAGCCCGCCTTTTGTGAGCTCCTATGGAAACTACAGAAATAATGGAAAAGATAGATCATTCATCCCCAAGGAATTCGCAGTACGTTTAGTTTGTCGAACAGGGAATCTTGGCTCCGTGATTGGGAAAGGCGGCGCTGTTATCAAGCAAATAAGACAAGAATCTGGTGCGTTTATTGTAGTCGATAGTGCTGGCGCTGATGAGAATGATTGTATTATATCAGTCTCAGCTAAGGAAGTGAGTCCCGTGTTTTCTTCGAGTTCTTCATTCATTATGATACCATAAGTGGTGATCATTTTTCTTCATTCTTGGTAATTCACAGACATACGAATCGTCTTCTCGGGTGATTGATGCTGTAATGAGGTTGCTTCCACGGTGTAGCGATAGAGTGAAAGATGGTCATAGCGAAGCTACGATCACTGCTCGTTTGCTCGTCCCAAGCTCGAAAATTGGGTGCCTAATTGGCAAAGCAGGTGCTATCATCAAGGAGATGAGGAGCAGCTCAAGGGCGAACATTCGTATATTTTCTGATGAAAACGTGCCAAGAATTGCATCCGAAGATGATGAGCTAGTTCAGGTGAAATGATTTAAGTAACTCAGTAAAGAGACTTTTTCATATCATCTTATCTACACAATATGTGATGATAAGCAGATAGCTGGTGATCAAAATGCTTCTAGAAATGCGTTATTGCAAGTGTTGCAACGTCTAAGAGTCAACGCCTTTGAGACAGAAAGTGGCTCTTCTTCAGCTTATGGTCCACGTCGTTCGACGTATGGAGATGAATATGATGGCTCGACACATGTGAATGATGATGGAACTCAAAATCAAGGTTTTGCGTACGTTGCGGGGCCCTCAGCTTCTGATAACAGCGAGGGGGATGAAGCTTCACAGGTAGGGCAAGATACAGAAATAATATTTATTTTTATATTACGTATTATATCTATTGTTGAAATTTGCCTGATCCAACGTTTGGTGCTTCACCAGCTTGTAGCAGATGGAAATGGTTATGGAGCATATGGAGGATATTCGTCGGGTGGTCAACCTACTGCTGGCAGGTAATAATTTATGCATACTTCTCTCCTCTACGATCAAATGACTAGTTACTTCTGCATTTTTTGCTGCTTAAACGAAGTACGTTTCTGATGATCTTTTTCTGCACCATGAAATCCAATCTGATTCTTATACGTAACTCCAATCTTTCATAAACAGCTTCGTTGACCAGAAGAATAATGTTGCTAATGCTACCTCTGGAAGATCTTTGGGTTACCAGAGGAAGTAAACCTTTTCTTGGGGCAGAATTGGTAAGTCTTTTGCGTAAAATTTTTGCAGTTTGAACCATGAAACGCGTTATCGTTCCTTTGGTTTTCTTTGTTCTTTTTTCCTAAGAATAGAACAGATTTTGAAGCTCTTTAGAATATCTGCTGATATAGATGGTGTTGCATTTACTGATATATGCTCGATCATTTTGTTTGCTTTGTTTAAATACACGTAGCAAAATCTTCTTCAGTTTCAGTAGTTTATTGTTTGTTTAAAGACGGACCCATGTTTTATACCGAACACTTGAACGGGCTTCTGATATTAGCTTAGTTTTGAAAGATCGATGTACATTTATACATACAGACCATACATATTCAGGATTCAAACGGTTCACAATCACAAGCGTCCATTTAGATTTTAAACCAATGCATGGAAAAGAGAGGTGGAAAAGTTAGGACATTGTTTCTCCCAGGGGCGGTGGCCCCTCGGAAATTTTCGAAAATTTTACTACTATATATATATGTCATACATCGATTATTGATATATAGAGCTTTTCTTCTAGGTTCGGGGTTCAAATCACCCAACTTGTTTTTAGTTTTTGGCTTTCAAATAATATAAACAAAGAATATTTGTTGGGCTGCCCAAAGAAGCAATGTACTCTCTTGGCCCAATATAGGTGGTGTTCACAAAATTTCTACAAAAAATCTGAAATTCAATAAAATCAAATCAAAGCCTAGGAATCAATCGTTCAATATCAAGTAAAAAATTCGTTCTCATCATCATCGAAACCAATATTCGCTGAATTTCAGTATCATCTTGTAAAATCAATCATAAGAGAATTTAATTATTAATACTTATATTTAATTTAAAAATATCCTTTTACTTCTCTAATTTCTTTTACCTATATACTATTAGATAAGATTCTAATTATTTAATCACATAGTTGATAATTATATGCATAATTTTTAGATGTTTGTCATGGTTTATATAATATTATCATAAAATTAACATTTCTTGTAATATAGATCAAATATTCATCTTTTTTTTTTCCAGACAGGATCCATCAATGACTATCATTTTAATAATTATGGTTTCAAATTAAAAGTTTTTATCATGAACTTATTATATAAACGTCATTTATATAACCAAAATATTAATTCAATGAGCCTTGAAAAATTAAAACAATCACTTTCTAAGTAAAAAAGACATCATCAAATAAAAAAGAAAAAATAAATAATATAATCTACCTCCAAAAATTTCGAATAATATACTTGTTCTCACACCAACATATGACTTATGCAAAAAAGAGCAAATGAAATTTACGCTTTTATCACCCTTACTAATATACACATTTTATACTACGGTCCCCCCGGTCAAACATTCCTGGATGCACCCCTGGTTCTCCTACATCTTGGTATATGTCGAAGATGAAGAGACATCAACTTATAAAGAATGTAAACTGTTGTTGGAAGGATGAAAAACGGTATGTTTATAACAACACATGTTCCTTGGGTTCGAACAGCTTAAGTTTCTGTTCGTTTATAGCTGCATGGGCTATTAATTTCAGGCAAGATATAATCATTTAATTCTGTGTTGCTATATGCGTGTAAGATCTCTATTTTCTCAAACCCTAATGTGTGATGCACGATAGATGTATCCATAACAGTTCCTTCTGTTGAGGGAGAAAATGGATATTTTGATGCTTTTACAGATACATATTTCTTTTTCAATGTGGAAGAGATACGAACCGATAAGGGCACTAATCAATGCAATGCCGTTACAGGACGACGTTCGTAAGTATATGACTGGAGAATTGTTTTAACGGATATTTAGAGTTACCTCAGTTATGAAATTTCCATATTTGGTCTCAACGTTTGAGTATTATTCACTGTTGTTAATCGGTGGACTCCCGTCCTTTGCAACTATTATGCGTCTACATTATATGCCATGTGTAATAAATGGGTGAAAGATCATCATCATCTTCATCTCATCTTGTTTTTTCAGTTGCGGTAATAATAGGTGTAGCTACTTGTAAAGGTACTCTATGTGTGTATCAATTTGTTTTTTTTTTTCAACACAAGTAAACAAATATATTTACATGTTATATATCTATATATATATATATATATATATATATATTATAGCTTAGGTTTCCATTTTGAAGTCCTGATTCTGTACGATGGGCTTTATGTGGGTCTTTGTAAGAGCTTTTGTCACCCTAAAATATAGTGCTATAGAGCATTTTAAAATGCGTTAAACGCAAAAAAAAAAAAAAAAAAAAAAGCGTTTTCTCCTGAGTAGCGCAAGTATTTAGTAAAAACGTAAATAGTGTGAGTAATAGCGTGCTAACGAGTATCATGATAATTTTTTTCTTCTTTTTACTATCTGTGTTATCACCACACTAATTGACGATGAACTTATACCACACATTTTGTGGGTGAGACTAATTCTCAAAGGGTAAGTGAACGTTTTTCGATTTCACTCATTATGATAGACATATGAATTGAACTCATAATTCTTGGGTCAAATATAGTTTAATGACACTTATTGGTTTTGCATTTTGATTCATAATTGTTTGTCACAATTAATATGTAAATGTTATTATCTAGATTAATGTTTAGTTTGCATGAGTAAAGACTTTCAAATTGATTATTTGCTTGTGATTATATATATATATATATATATATATATATATATATATATTTCGCATTAAAAGTGGCGTCCACAAAAAGCTCACACGATACCGTACCTTTTTAATCTACGCGCTATCTGGCACTGAAACGCGACACATTCCACGATTCGCGTTTAAACATTGGTCATACTATATTAAGGCACCTTCCAAATTACAAGTATTTTTTTCTAGTATTTCTTTTGACAGTTTGGTAAAATATGGTCTTTTTTTAGAGATACAAACACTATATCACCATGTTTGCGGTATTTAATTAAGCTCATAGAGGCTTCAATAAGTGTCAAACAAGTTAAATATTACTTGCTCCGTCCCATTTAATTCTTTCCAATGATTAGTGGGCACGAGGATTAAGAAACTACATTATTTTAATATTATAGTACACTTTTAAGGTACGGAAGAGAAAACTTATTAGTGAGCAGCAAATTAAGAAGTTTTCTTAATACAAATGGTGTAATTAGTTTAATTATTGGAATAATTATTTACCAATAATGGAAATGGAAAGAATTATGTGGGACGCTGGAAATAGAAATATGAGAAGAAATAAGTGGACTTAATAAAAGAAAGCCGTAGAAGAAATTAATATGATTACATTTGCAGGTAGTCCGTGCCATTTGATATTGTCAGTCAATTATGCAATCATACTACTATTTGATTATATTCTGATTGGTTTTATGGTAAAGTATTAAAGTTGTTTTTCTTGAAGGAATTACCAATCCAAGGTAATTGAAAGGATTACTATAGTGTGTGTGTGTGTGTGTAATTTATAATATTTCCACACGTGATTTCATCTCTATGGGGGTGGGGCATTACAAGTACTTGGGAAAAAAAAAAGGTGTGGAAAAATAAATAAAGTCTTCTATTCTTAATTATAATTTTTTTTCACTGTTTATAGCAGGTACTACTACTACTACATGACAACAATAATTGGCATGACAAACATTCACAGAAGGGACAAGGAAAACTACTATCCCACGCACATGTTTCACTACGTTTTACACGTTTTGTCCCCTTCATTGTCATTCATTGATGGTAAATGTAATAAGGACATAAGTTCGCTTGTACCAATGCATATGCATTGCAAAATATGACAAGCAAATATAATCTCGAGATCTGTTCCATAATTGTCGTGTAATCGTGTCCCTAAAGATGCTTATTAATTATTCTAATCATCTATTTTCAATTGTAAATAACCATCATTTTATGAAATTAATTTATTACAACAACTGATCCCTGACAACTCTTTCTTAACTTAAAGAAGCTGCAGATACTCATCATACATGGTGTCTACCAACTCATCACCACATAACAACGGCATGATGTCATCACTCACGTCATCATCACAGAAGCCACCAAAATAACGACAGCCATCGTCATTCACCGGCGGCTCAGAGAGGAGTTGCTCCGCCGCTCCTCCGCCGCCCCCGGCGCTGGCCAAACTGTCCAAGCTATCCCTCCTCGGCAAAACAAAGCTAGAAACTCTCACGGGCTTGGGAAAATAAACCTTAACGTTTCGAGGACCATCTTCCTTATTATCGCCATTGTCAGAAGAGCTTATCTTCTCTATCTCAGACTTGTCTTGGAGGCTGGAGCACATCGATCTTCTTATTAATAACAGGACGACGAATGCTACTGATCCCAGCAGAAGTACAGTTTTGGAGTTTCTTGAGGAGATGAGCGTTCCAATGATACTTGATCTCATTGTCCGTACGATTGGGTAACCTGCCGGCGATTAGAGACCATCGATTTCCCAAGAGCCTCTGCAGCCGTACGATGAGATCTTCTTCGTCTTCGGTAATGTTACCTCTTTTGATTCCTGGCCTGAGATAGTTCATCCACCTCAATCTGCAGCTCTTACCACATCTCAACAACCCTATACTTTGTATGAATATATATATGCCGTAAATGGAAGTGTAATAGACGATGCAAGAATAATGCAAAAGCTAGCGTAATGGGGTTGTTTGTGTGCAATATGTAAATAAGACAAACCAGCTTTCTTGGGAAGAGAACGCCATTGACCTTCGCCGTGTTGGTGAACGTAATTGGTGAGGAGTTGGTCTTCTTCGGTCGACCATGGACCCCTTTTTAGCCCAACTTTCGAGCAACACGGCGCTCTTCCCATTATATTGTGATAATACCTCTCTCGCAATATATATACATATATATATTAGAGAGAGAGAGAGAGAGAGAGAGAGAGAGAGAGAGAGAGAGAGAGAGAGAGAGAGATTTGGCTCATGAACAGCCACGTAATGATGGGGCAGGGGTTCTTTAATAGGGCGAATTTGGTATTTTAAGTGCTATTATTATCGTTCATTATTGTGATAAATGAGGAAAGTGATGTTTCGATTAACGAAGTGATTGACTCATGATTCTTACTACTAAAAAAAAGTCATTTGAGAATTTTTCACATATTAAGGCATGGGTTCAAATGTTATTTTATAGGGCAATTTTCATTTCAGGCCCCTCCATAAGTATAACTTAGGGTTCAGACCCTCTTCGGAAAATATTTAGTTTTAAGGACACATTTTTATGCATACCACTTTATTGCTCTTAGATACCAGTATGTTGAAATACTGTACCACAAAACCATAATCCAGTACCAGTTTATGATCATCTGATACCAATTTATTTTCTACAGTACCACTTTATTGCTCTGACATACCAGTATGTTGAAAGTTTGTAACACAAAACAATCATTCTATATAAGTTCATATATTTTTCATACCACTTTTTTACACCACATAAAATGGGTTTTAACCTAAAAAAATTCTTAAACAGGGCCTGAATTCGAAATTAAACCCTTAAAGGGGCCTGATTTCGAATTGACCCTATTTTATACCCCTCATGGATTGTACGCCATGTATTGAACCTTGTGTTGTTATTTAATATTGGGGGCAATTTTGGAAATTTACACATATATATTTTGAAAATTCAAAACGACTTGTTTTTTATAACACAAAAAGATACCTAGAAAGACTTTCTTTTTAGAACAGAGGGAGTAGTATATATCCACATTCTATGTATTATGTCAAATTAATTATAAGTTTAATTTTATCATGTATAAGAATATTGATTTGATGATATAATTGTAATATATTAATAATGTTATGGGTAAAATTAATTATAATTGACACACCAAATTAATTAAGAGGTAGTTACAATAAGCCTCGTTCACCTAATAAAATAGAAAGAAAGATATGATTATGGACATTCATATGCTATTGCTATTTACGGCCGAGTTCCAACAAAGTGCGTTGCGTTGGCTAACTTCCTACTATGATGTTTGGTATATTTTATTTATATATTTTTGTGGACTTTTCTCCCAATCCTGCGATAAAAAAAAAAAAAAAAACACATTTAAAGAAAAACAAAAAATAATCCGGGTTCAATTCAAATTTAGTACCCCTATAAAAAAAAAAAAACTTATTTAAATACCCCTCTGTAAAACAAAAAAATTGTAATTTAGTACCTTGTCAGGATTTTTCTATATGTAGGTACCTAACATAATAATTTTTTGGAGATAGGTACCGATCCGCCACGGATACGCCATACAACACATTCGGGTACCCCTATATCAACACATTTGGTACCCTATATAATAGAAAATGGTACACCGTATTAGCCATTTAGGTACGCTCTATTTAAAACATAGGTACGCCATACGAACACGTTTAGGTACCCTATATCAACATGTTATGGTACGCCATTCACACACAGGAAGGTACGACATGACTGAAGAAATTGGTAAAAATTAAAATCGGGTACCTATCTGTAAAATTTTTTATATAGATACCTATATGTAAAAAATTTATTCAATTAAGTATTTATATGATGTCCGTATCAATTATACATCTTGTAAATCTTAATTATATGTATATATTTCCTTACACGACTTCGTTCAACTCATTTATTTTATTTTTACGACATGGAACGACTCCCGAGTGTTTCAGACATGGAACCAATGTTATTGGAGGATCTTCTCATGATTGTCAGAAAATAATTTTATATAACATGGTTGTGTAGTCCACCTAATTTTTTGAACTTTTTTAGCACTTCATCTAAAAACGGTATTTCACCCTCGGTGTTGGAAATTAATCAAATTTTTTATTCGATTCCCGATTCTAAGATTCAAATTTGAATAAATACGAATATGAATAAAAAAATAACAATATTCAATTCAAATATTAATTGAATAATACGATTCAAATGATTAATATAAAATATGGTATAATTCAATATATATTTAAATATAATATATGCCAATTCAATAAAACATTTAAAATAATATATTGATAATTCAATTTATATTCTGAATATAAAATTGTTTCTATTTTATTAAATAGCTACTAAAAGATTACTTTGAATACAAATATTCGATATTCGATTCGAATGAGAATCAATTTTATGATTCAATTAAATATTCAAATAATCGTACTTGTATTCGATTGTCATCCGAATGCGAATAGAATATTGTGATATTAAACTCGTCATTGTCCCACCCACTTCGAGCTGGAATATAAGAATATATATATATATATATATATATATATATAGTTACGTACATAACAAGTGATGAATAACGTCTTCTATTTTTTCAATCAAACGTTGTCGTCCGTCTATTTTCAATCATATGATATCTATGTGGCGTGTGTGATTTCTTCACGACTTCCACTTCGATTAGTCATATATTGTTAGGTTCTACGAACTATACAGAATTTAATCCCTAGAGAATTTTTCATTGGATATGGGAATTAAGACATCAAATTAATTTATAAAAACAATGTCTTGGGGTAGTTTAGCGTATTGTGCGCTAGCATCCGCTTCTAGAAATTTGGACATTTATTCCCAAGTAGTAGAAGTATGTAATGCATAGAAGAGAGTTCATGATTTACATCTTTTATAAATTTGCATGAATATAACGCGAGACGATAATAATGAATGGAGGGGAGGACCATTCATCAATACGCACAAGTTTTTATAATAATTGAAATAATAGCATGTGCTTACATTGACAATCATATAGAAACAACGATCAATCCATGCGATATATTGCTCACCACCTCATTTACGTATAAAGAGAGAGAGAGTGATTAATTCCCATAATTTAGTAATTGAATAATTTGTAGAAGCTTTCCATATATACGTAGAATGTGTTGTGTCGAGCCATCCAAGGAGGACCGCACACCAATGAAGAAAAAAATATAATAAAATAATATTATATTATAATATTATTTTATATATATAATAATTTAATGAACGGCTGATATTGAAGGGCGACGCGGCGCATTCCTGGCCATTCGTTTTGAGTGGTCCAGAAGAGCTGAAGACATCTATAAATAGGCTGAGGATTCTTCAGTTATTATCATCACAAGCTCATTCGAGTTTTACTATATAGAGAGAAGTAGTTCGAGTGAATTGTGAGGTTATCAGTTCAGGTAGAAACTGATAGGGTTCCACATCCACAGAGAGGTGTGAGGTAAACACGAGTGTAAAAGTGAGATAGTAAAAATTCGAGGGTTGTAACTTTACTATAGTGAAGATTTTGCCGACTCGGCCGTGGTTTTTCCCTCTTCTTTAACAGAGGGTTTTCCACGTTAAAGTTCTGGTGTTCTTTCTTACCTTACGGTAATTTTATTTTTACCGTGGTAGTTACTGTGCGGGTCCCACCAAATTTACCCTGTGGGTTCCACTTCTCCCGATCGTCGTACCGAGCCAAACCGGGACCTGTTCCGCTGCGGGGCCCACTGACCACCGCGGGGCCCACCACCATTCCCAACAAGTGGTATCAGAGCCTGATAGTATTCTGAGTATGCTCTGTGGTTGCAGCTTTGACTGATCTTCCACATCAGAAAAGATACTAGTAGGTTGCTGGTAGATTTTGACGGCCACATGGAGAACGACGGAGGAATGATCAAGCTGACAGTAACAAATTACTCCATATGGAAATCGAGGATGGATGATTACCTTTATTGCAAAGACCTCCATGATCCAATCGAAAATGGAGGCAAGATGCCCGAAGGCGGGAATGCTGACCTTTGGAAATTGCAAAGAAAGACGCTAGCTGTTAT
Organism: Craterostigma plantagineum; assembly: GCA_027422505.1. Lineage (NCBI taxonomy): Eukaryota > Viridiplantae > Streptophyta > Magnoliopsida > Lamiales > Linderniaceae > Craterostigma > Craterostigma plantagineum. The sequence goes on along the minus strand of JAPQWV010001508.1, from coordinate 1,663 downwards.
CCGCCAATGGGTGGACATTAGCCTCTACAATCACGTACAAAATGAAACAGACCCCTACAAACTCTGGACGAAATTGGAGGGTATGTACGAGGTGACAAATGCGCTGAGCAAGGTATTCATGATGCGGAAACTCATGAATGTGAAGCTGAACGAGGGACGATCAGTTGCTGAACATCTGAACGACTTTGAAGGGCTGGTAACTCAACTCACAAGTGCCGGTCTAGTCCTTGATGATGAGCTACAAGCATGTCTACTATTGGGATCTCTACCTGATAGCTGGGATACGTTAGTAGTATCGCTCACCAACTCGGCACCAAGCGGTAAAGTCACGATGGAGATGGTAAAAACAGACTCTACAATGAAGAGCTGCGACGGAAGGATGCTGCCAGTACCAGTACGGGAAATCAGGCTCTTGTCATGGAGAATAGGGGTCGGAGCAAGAGTAGAGGCCCAAAAGGATACGACAAGTCGAAAGATAGATCCAAGTCCAGGGAAATGAGGAAGTGCTACCATTGTGGTAAAATTGGCCACTTACAAAGAAATTGTAGACTTCTCAAAGGAAAACAGAAACAAGACGATGACAAGAACACGTCTGCAATCGCCTCCAACGATGCTGGAGAGGTTACTCTGGTGAATGAAGCAGACTGCTGTCATGTTGCGGATGCAAGCACCGAATGGATAGTGGACTCTGGTGCCTCCTACCATTGTGTTCCAAGGCGTGAATACTTCTCCACATATAAGGCGGGAAACTTTGGCACTACCAAGATGGGTAACCAAAGTGTTTCTAAAATAGTGGGGATCGGTGATCTGTATCCAGACGAGCGTGGGGTGCACATTACGGCTGAAAGATGTGCGACACATTCCAGACCTGCGTCTCAACCTGATTTCTGTGAAAGTACTGGACAACGAAGGATACTATAACGAGATGGCAAATAGCAACTGGAAACTCACCAAGGGATCGTTGGTGGTAGCGAGAGGAAAGCTATGCTGCTCGCTATACAAGATGCACGGAACGATATGTGCTAACCAACTGAACGCAGTTGAAGATGATGCTTCTCCAAATTTGTGGCACAGACGGCTGGCGCACGTAGGAGAGAAGGGGTTGAATATCTTGGCTAAAAAGTCCCTCATACCAGTAGCCAAGGAGAAAGCGCTGAACCCCTGCGATTATTGTTTATTTGGGAAGCAACATAGAGTTTCATTCGCGAAGAACTCAACCAGGCGAATGAAGAAGTTGGAGTTGGTACACTCTGACGTATGCGGACCCATGGAAGTCGAATCTCTGGGAGGCAGTAAATATTTTCTGACCTTCATTGATGATGCGTCTCGCAAGACCTGGGTATATCTGTTGCGGACGAAGGACCAGTTTTCTATTATTTCAAGAAGTTCCATGCGATGATGGAAAGAGAAACTGGAATGCCGCTAAAGTACCTACGCACAGATAATGGTGGTGAATACATCTCTCGGGAGTTCAGAGATTATTCCACGAAGCATGGCATTAGGCATGAAAGACAGTTCCTGGTACTCCTCAGCAAAATGGTGTCGCTGAGAGAATGAATCGGACAATTATGGAGAGAGTCCGAACGATGCTCAGATGGCTAATCTATCTAAGTCATTTTGGGGGAAGCTGTCAACACTGCAGTCTATCTTATCACCGGCTACC
>JAPQWV010001507.1:0-85000 GCA_027422505.1 Craterostigma plantagineum | reverse complement strand
TCTCTTTTCTTTTATACTAATATAATACTATTTTTAAGTTATTTTAACCGTTTTAAAGAATTTGGTAAGAAAACTCCTTGTCCCACACCGCTTACTCCATACAAGTACAGACGAAATGGCTTCTATATAAAGGAATGCATTCCTTTGATTCTAACCACACGGTGCTCGACACATTTTTCAAGCAAATTATCTATCGTTGGAAGCAATTCCATTTAGTAAAAGATTTCTTTTTTAAAATTTATTTGGCTAATTGATTGGATTAGGCGGCCGCTGTCGATTAGGCCGAATAATTGGCCGATTATTCGGTGTAGTCGGCTGATTATCTAGGTAGCCGATTAATCTGCCGATTTGGTGGTTTTCGCTGCGGTGGCTCCAGATCAGCGCCTAGATGGCGCATAGGCGGCCGCGTAGCCCGCGTTTTACAACAATGCCTGTGTTTTTATAATGCGTGTGTGCTTTGATCTAACCTAATCGGGCAGAATCGAAAACGCAGCTGAAAAACACAGAAAACGAAAACAGCAATTTTATGTGGTTCGACGATATTCGCCTACGTCCACGGACAAACAGAGCCACCGATTGTATTAATCACCAACTAGAGATTTACAGAACTCCACGTCTACTACAAATCTCTAGTTAACAACTTTCGCTAATTCTAAGACTAGCAAAAGTTACGAGCTCTCAATGTCACTCCGTCAAACCTCTGTTTCTGGTATTTATAACAAAAAAAAACCTGCTATCGTGCTTCATCAGCTTGTACCGTGAGCTGTCCCAGTTGTACCATGCGCACATCCTGTCAACTTATAAAGTCGTCACTGCTCCTCGCATCTTCAATCTGAGCCATTTGATCTTCAATCGTTAGGTTTCGAAAGCTCTCAATGGTGGTCATCTGGATTGTGTAGGGTGTTTACATCAGTTCAAAATTCAGATGCCAATGCTGAGATTTCTTGGAGGAGTTGATGTTGTTGATGGCGTGCTGGAATTTTCCAAGGGCATGACACACTGTTGGATCATCCTCCCTTAATTCTCTAGTTTTGCATTGGGGTTAGACTTTTTTGCAAGTTTGTAGTTGCTTTGTTCTTTCCGTGTCGTCGTTCCATGGAACGCATTTTCCTCTCTATGTACAACCACTGTTGTTACGATGTAAGCAGTGGGTGACTTCGGTTATTGAACCGACTTGTAAATTTTTTTGTTGTTGAAGATATTCAAGCGAACGTTTCGAAAAAAAAAAGTTAAAGGCACAGGTTTAAATCTCCTCCCTTAGATGACGCGCGCAACAATCGAACGGCCCTCAATTACACTAGGCAGATTTCATCAGATTTAATCCTCCATGAGCTGTGATCGTCTGTCTCACTCCCGGCCAAAATCCGGCGAGTTTAGGCTCGCCATTCCTAACAAACTCCACCTCGAGCCTAGAACTCCCAATCCATGACCCGAGCTTCTCTTCTACAGCCCAAACGCTCAAGTTATTCTCAGCTCAACAACTACCAGAAATCAGCTTTTATTCCTTGTTCAACTTCAGGAATTTTTCCAGAATTTCGATCTAATTCCTCTGCAGCCTTCGATCGCAGCTCCACCTCGATTCGTAGCTCCGCTCTGTTGTTCATCAAGCTACCTTAGGAGCTTTGAGCCTCGAAAGAGACCTTGTCGAGCCCAAGCGAGATTGAAATCTCCCATTTGGATCCAACTCGGCTTTTCGAGTTTCCAATCTTCGTTTCTCCCGAAGATTCTGCATTCACGACTTCAAGATCCTCCTTCCAGGCCAACTTACAGCAATCCCTAGCTTCCCTCTTGGCCTCCATCGAGCTTGAAGCCTCAGCACCCTGCAAACCATCACCATTTTCAGCAGCAATCTCTGCATTTCCGCAGAAAACTCGTGCTCTGTCACCGAACGTTCACCCTTCATTCCACAGGAAGTTCCTTTGATCCTAGCCACCTGAGCCCGCATTCCAGCCCATCCCCGGCTACAAAGGAACGCTAAGGGACTACGATGATTCATGTGAAAGGGAAGTCCATAGAACAAGATTCTTCTGAAGCAGCACCGAAGCACGAGGAAGGGCCAAGCGAATCTTCAGAGCCAGAACTTAGAAGTGGCACTCGCAAAAGAGCAGCACCATCCTGGCATGAAGATTACGATATGGACAGCAACTTTGCATACTGTCTTCTAACTGATTACGGAGAGCCGTCAACTCTTCAAGAAGCAATGAACTGTTCAGATGCAGATCAGTGGTTGGCAGCAATGCAAGAAGCGGTTTCGTGCACGACTGGTGGTTAAAGGGTACGCTCAGAAAGAAGGCATCGACTTCAACGAGATATTCTCACCTGTGGTTCGACTGATGACTGTTCGGGTACTCCTAGCGGTGTGTGCTACATTCGACCTACATCTAGAACAACTAGATGTGAAGACAGCTTTTCTTCATGGAGATCTTGAAGATTTATATGCTCCAACCGGAAGGTTTCGAAGACAAAGAAAAGCGGAACTGGGTTTGCAGGTTGAAAAAATCTCTATACAGTCTCAAACAGGCGCCGAGGTGTTGGTATAAGAGATTTGATTCCTTCATTATGAGCCTTGGATACAACAGATTGAATGCAGACCCTTGTGCATATTTCAAGAGGTTTGGTGAAAGTGACTTTATCATATTACTGTTGTATGTTGACAACATATTGGTATCAGAGCCAACACGATTTATTTTTTAGCCACCATGACGATAAAAAAATGTCAATTGAAAAGTTTGACAGAAATGTCAGCTTCGCAATGTGGAGTCTCAAGATGGAGGCCATACTCATTCAAGACGATTGTGAGGTGGTGCTCGAAGGCGCAAAGAAGAAACCAACCAAATTGAAGGACGATCAATTTAATGAATTGGACAAGAAAGCCAGATCGGCTATTATATTAAATCTCTCTTAAGAGGTTTTACAAGAAGTTGCCACGGAGACGACGGCCATGGTTATGTGGGATGCGCTAACAGCTATCTACATGAAGAAGACTTAAGGAGAATCGGCTTTATTTAAAGCAGAAGCTATACAGTATGAAAATGACGGAAGGTACTTCTGTTCTCTTGCATCTCGATAAATTTGATTCCATCATTATTGATTTGGCGAACGTAGTTAAAAGTGACGGACGAGGATCAGGCCATAATATTGTTGTGTTCCCTTCCCTCGTCTTTAAAGCATTTTCGTGACACTATTATATACGGGAAAGATACGATATCATATTCTAGTGTCAAATTTGCTTTACAATCGAAAGAACAGATAGACAGGGATATTACGGAAGAAATAGCCAGGCAGAAGGCCTGTTTGCACGGGGGAGACCAGAACGTAGAGACGCTGAAAGTAGCAGATCTAACGAAAGGTCGAAATCCAGGTACAGAAGTGAAGTCTGTAATTTTTGCAAGAAAAATGACCACATCAAAGCTGATTGTTTCAAATTAAAAAATAAGGAGAAATAATCAGCAATTAATAAACCCGCCGAAGCTAGTTTAGCTGCAGATGAGAGCGATGGAACTATTTTTGTCGCAACTGCAAATATTGTTGGGTCTGATAATGAGTGGATCTTAGATTCAAGTTGTTCTTACCACATAACTCGGAGTCGAGATTATTTTTCCACATATGAAACATTCGATGGTGGATATGTTTAATGGGAAATGATGCTCCGTGTAAAGTTATTGGTAAAGACACGGTTCAGATCAAGATGTTCGACGGAATCATCCGAATGCTCACAGAAGTCAGACATGTTCCAGATATGAAGAAGGCACACTTGAATCTCAAGGGTGCAGGTTGGTGGAGTTTTGAAAATTGCCAGAGGTGCCCTTGTCGTGATGAAAGCTTGCAGGTCTGGAAATTTATATATTTTGCAGGGCACTACTGTTACAGGTTCGCAGCAGTTTCGACATCCCCGGAGGTTGATACCACGAGATTATGACATATGCGACTTAGACACATGGGAGAAAAGGACTTGATGATTTTAAGCAAGCGGCGCCTACTTTGCAGTCAAAGCTGGTAAGATGGACTTTTGCGAACACTGTATTTTTTGGGAAATAGAAACGAGTCAGCTTCAATTGGCCAGCTGTCCACAGGACGAAAAGGTACTTTGGATTATATTCACTCTGATGTATGGGGTCCTTCTCGTGTTCCGTCCAAAGGTGGTGCAAGATATATGTTGACTTCCATTGATGATTTTTCAAGGAAAGTCTGGGTCTATTTTCTTAAGCAGATTTATATTAAGCAATCTGAAGGCTTCATAGTTGAAGGAAAAGAAGATCAAGTTTGTTTGTTGAAGAAATCCTTATACGGATTAAAGCAGTCTCCAAGACAGTGGTATAAACGTTTTGATTCTTTCATGTTTGGTCATGGTTTCTCTATGAGCAAGTATGATAGTTGTGTTTACTTCCAGAAGTTAATGACAGTTCGTTCATTTATCTGTTATTATATGTTGATGACATGCTCATTGCGACTAAGAATCTCTCAGAAATTCACCAATTGAAGGTCTTATTGAATGGTGAATTTGAGATGAAAGATTTGGGAGCAGCTAAGAAGATTCTTGGTATGGATATTAGACGTGATAGAGCTGGTAAGTTATACATGACCCAGGAAAGTTACCTCAGAAAGGTTTTGGAGAGATTTGGCATGAACGATGCCGAACCAATCAGCACTCCTCTTGCTAGCCATTTTAGGCTAACCGCTGCTCAGTCACCATCATCAGATGAGGAAGAAGCGTACATGGCAAGAGTTCCTTACTCATGTGCAGTCGGCAGTATTATGTATGCAATGGTATGTACACGTCCTGATATTTCACAGGTTGTTAGTGTTGTTAGCAGGTATGTGGCTAATCCAGGAAAAGAACACTGGCAAGCAGTGAAGTGGATTCTCAGATACTTGAAGGGTACTATAAACACTTGTTTGGAGTTTGGCATAAACAGTGATACTCTCGTTGGCTTCGTCGATTGAGACTACGCAGGTGATCTCGATAAACGACGATCTCTTACTGGTTATGTATTTGTATTGGAGGTTGTGCAGTTAGCTGGAAAGTAACTCTACAACATGTAGTGGCGTTATCTACTACTGAAGCAGAATACATGGCGATTACTAGCGCGATCAAGGAAGCATTATGGTTGACGGGGTTATTCAGCGAATTAACTTAGAATCAGGGAGTTATTACTATTTTCTGTGATAGTCAAAGTGCGATTTATTTGACTAAAGATCAGATGTATATGAGAGGACTAAGCATATTGATGTTAAGTATCATTTTGTTCGTGAGATCATTGCAGATAAGAAGGTGTTTATCAAGAAGATCAACACGAAGGATAATCCTGCGGATATGTTTATGAAGGCTCTTCCAGTTTCCAAGTTCAAGCATTGCTTGGACTTGATTGGTGTTTTAAAGTTGGTGAACTAGCCCGTCGGGGCTAGGGTCGGAGATGGAAATAAAAGTATTTTTAAATTAATGTGGAGTATTTTTCGAAATCAAGCTCAATGTGGAGATTTGTTTGGTGAGCATGATTCACCGTCCATGTTGAATACTCAAAGAAGGCAACTGATATGTTTAGAAGAAATCGGCTGGCTCATTACTCACGTGGATAAAGGAAAAAACAAATGAACAAAATCATTTATCAGGCGCCTAACTCGTTGGTGAAAGGACATAGCTTTATTTCTTTATGTCTTATTTTTCACATGACAGATTGAGGAAGTTCTCTGCCTATAAATAGATAGCATTCGACGAAGAGAAAAATTGCCTCGAGCCACAGGCCACAGATACCACCACAATATCGTCAGCGAGGGTTTATTCTTCGGTCACCTCTCCTCTAATTATTTTGTGTAGCCTACTCCTAATATTGTTGTAGTGTTTTTGTATCACGCCAGTGTACGTGTCTGTCATACTCCACATAATAAAGAAGTTCTACCCCACGGCCCGTGGACGTAGGTCAATCTCGCGTTCACTGTCCAAATTTATTTCTCGTCTCGTTCATTTATTATCGTCATTTTTCAGGCAAAATAATTAAAGGGGATTTCCGCATATCCTACACAAACAAACACCTTTATCAAGTAGAAGAAGCTTTGGTATGCTCTGCTTTTTTTCTTCTTTTTTTTTCTCGAGAATCTGAGTAGTGAGTCGGTCTTTCTTCTTCCACTTGTGTTTGGCCGTGAGTACTGTGTGCTTGCTCTCCGTTCTTTCTTTATCCTTATAAGAGAGAGAGAGAGAGAGAGAGGGAGGGGGGGGGGGGGGGGGTTGGAGGTTGTTTATGTGTTTTTGCAGAAGTAAACTTGGAAGGAGGACGCTCTTTTATATGATGGGTTTACGGTAAAAATAGAAATTTGCGTTTATTTGTTTTATTTCGTAATTTTAAGGGGTTTTTTAAGGCTTAGTAGTCCATCCGTCCCACTAATTTTATAACATTGCCATTTCGGGCGTCCCACTAATTTTATCACATTCCTTATTTAGCAAAAAAACTATACAAACAATCAATATAATAATATTAAATATTCTTCAAAGACGTGTCAAAATATACACTTTATTACCCTTTTATGGTACTATATTATTATAATAATACCATCTTAATTTACGTGCCTAGCAACTTATATGATAAAGTTACTGGAGGGAGTATTAATCTTGTTAGGCATTTTAATATATGGAGGAGATATTTTTAAAGGGAGTAGTCCGCCTCACCGCTAGCGGGGCGGGCCGGCGGGCCTGGCGGGCCAGGCCCGCCCGTCTACTAATTTTTTTCTATTTTTTTTAAAATTTTAATTTAGTAATAATTTTTATTTAATTATGGTATTTATAAATAAATTATGAATAAATATGATATTAACGATACGTAATTAATGACATTAATTATATTATCTAATTAGTTTAGTTTTATTTTCTATATTTAGTATTTATTTTCAGTATCATATATATTTATATAATACTTTGAAAAATATATATATATATATATTTATATAATATACTATATAAATTTACAATAATGGCAGTCCAGCCCGCGGGCTGGCCCGCTTAGGCCTGCCACTCAGCCCAACCCGCCACTTTAGCGGGGCGGGGAGGGCCGGCCGCGGGCCACGGGCCACTTTGACACCTCTACTCACGCATCTCGTTAGGCACCAGAGATTCCGACACGTGGATAGAACCTGGTACATTAATTATCCAAGGGCATATTTGACAAATTACACGGAGCAGTAAAAGTGAGTGAATGTATTTCACGTGACTTTCCGTTAATAAGATCAGTCAAACTGAGAGGGCTTTAAGGTCATTTGACTATGCCGTTATTATCGGCTGCTGATAGGGTTGTTAATGAGACATTATATAGAACGATCAAATTTTCAGTAGATATCAATAGGGGTGAGCAAAATCGGATATCCAGATTTTGGGATATTCAAATTCGGATATCCAGATTTTTGGATATCGAAAAATGATATCCGTATCCGATCTGGTTTTAATTGGATATCCGAAAATCGGAAATCCGCTTCATTCGGATATTTAAATTGGATATCCGCATCCGGTTTTCAAATTTATGTTTCTTATATTCTTATTATTTTCTTTCAAATCTATCAAAATAAAAAATATATATTTTCATATAAGAATTTCTACATAGTAATTCGCACAATATGTGAATTTATAATTCAAAATTACATAATAAATAATAACCACAGTACCACAAATTCACATTAATTTTGTAACTTGCATCGCGATGTTTTTATGTGTTGCGAATAATCGTAAACACGCAAGTATACGTATCGTTCTAACAAGTTATAGTGCACGTAAGTACGGATATCGAACCCAAAGGACTGTGTTACTAAGTACCGAAATTATATTAATTCTAATTTTATTTGAACAATCGCAAGTTGGTAGTTGACGAAACGATAAAGTAAAAGCACAGAGAAATAATAAAAACGATTAAAAAGGTATATGACCAAATAAATAACGAAGAACGACGAAACGATTTTAATCAAAGATAAATCTGGGGACTCCAACTTCACCGATGACAATCGTGCTATTGATTTTAGTTTTCAAAGGATGCTTAATCTTATGTTGACGATGGATTTTTCCGTTTTAATTATCAATCTATCTCTAGCATCGATAATCTATTCTAACATGCGAATCCTACATCTCTGTCAAGATTTCTACACGTCGAATGCATTAAACTTAGAAAATCATAAATCATCGCACTAGTCACGTAACTATCTCTAGCTTACGAACGTTCTAATGGTATCATAATCAACGGACACGCTCAGATAATCACCTCTCAATCTTATATCTAAACACCTATTTTTACGAAGATTGATCAGAAATTCGTAAACATTAATAACGGATTATGATACTCAACATAGCGTTAAGGTTTTAATAGCATACAAGCTGAAAATCAATAGCAATCATGTCTGGCTACATCGTAACCCCAGATAATGAAATTAAAACATATTATATTTAAACAAAAACATCATAAACATGTTCATAATAGGAGATAAATAGAGAATGGGAAACATATCGAATAAGTAGCCGGGTCGTGTTTTGCTCGACTCGTCTCTCCGTGACCGTCGTCCGCCTTCTGTCTATCTCCGAGATTGACGTTGCTCGTCTCCACTTGCTACCCCGGTCCAACATTGCTGTTGTTCGTGCGTCAGGTGGCTACTCGAAGGTGTATATGGTATATCCTTCAGTGAGTCTTTTCGCCGAATAGATGGTGTGCATGTAAGGATGGTCCAGCTATGTGCTAAATTTTCTCACGGCCCCAAGTAAGTTGGTGACAGCTTCAGCTTGTTACCTGCTCCAGCTGAGGAAAGGAGCTGCTAAGTTTCAGCCTTTTGGATGGCTGTGCTGCCGAGTGAGAGCCAAGAGATGAGGTAGGTGGGCGAGCTCTTATGTGCTTTAGGGTCTTTTGCGTGAGAGAACCCAAGGTGACGTGGATGATGGCAGTGTGGAGGTGGTGCGTTTTCTTCTATTCAGCTGTGAAGTCGAGGTGGGTGAGGTGCGATGGTGTTCGGTTGGGTGGTGAGGTGTGTGTTTAGGTTGCTTGGATGAGTGGATGGTGTGAGAGCTATGTGAGATCTCCCTTTGACGTGAGATGAGAGGTGGGATTTTATGGATTCGATGGGTATGAGAGTAAAAAATATAATTTGTCTTAGCTCTTTTTCCACCCCAAAGCACGTAGTCTTCTTTGTAGTCGTTTAAACAAACGATTTTATCAGACAAAGAATTTGAGGCGCAGTCCATCGCATGATTCGAGTCGAGCCTTTCTTGAGCAGCATTTTTGACCCTTGCATGAAAAACAATAATAAAGGTAAGACCCCACTTGTATATTGGCTGGCCAATACTTCTGTGTTTATTATTATTATTTTTACTATTATTATTTTTGGGTTTTCTTTTCATGTCCTAATCCTTCCGCGTTTGGTCATTTTTTTTTCAATATCTATGAAACAAGAAATGTAAATGTAAACGTAGGATATTCAAAGCTAGTCGGATCAATAACAACGTAAAAACACGCTTTTACCGGGTATAAATACTATGTAAAATCATAACTTATCGACTACCCCCAAACTAGCTTTGATCGTCCTCGATCATAAAAGCGGAATAAAACTAAATCAAGTTACGATACCTCACTAATTGAATGCTCCTGTTTTTTTTTTTTTTTCAGAAAAGCAAGTCGAGATAATCGTCAACGAATGAGCGATCTAGTCAAGCACGAAACATGAAGTAATAGTTCACGATCATATCATAGCACAAAAGCATTTCCAAAATCCTAACACGTATCACTCAACAACTCTCACAAGGGTCGCTCAGTTCACTCAAAAGTGTTTAACAGGATCTGTATACTCTCAATGCACGACATAGAAAGATATTATTCTAAGCTCGCAAATATATCACATCATATTCACACAGTAGATATCGTGAACGAATCAAAAGGTCTTTATCAAGGTTGTAATGGGGCTCAGGGTAGTAAGGGTGTGACATATGGGATAAGTGGGCTAAAATAGTCAAGCATGTTAGCCACTAAATCGCTTCCCCATTCATACCCCACAGCGGCAAAATATGACATCAAATAATAGAAACTCGTACTACTATAAAAACGCACTAAAAGAAAACTATTACTAAGAACTCGACAAAATAATTCTGAAGATCTACTGTAGTGCATCTTTTTTTTTTCTTTTTTTGCGAATAACATATATATTTATTTTTTTTCTCTCTCCCTTTTTTTCGATACTTTTTTTTCTTCTCTTTTTTTTACTCACTTTCTTTTTTTTTCGATCTCACTCTCTCCTTTTTTTAAAAAAAAAATAAAGTAAAATACCGCAACCAGATAAAACACCGTATTTTTTTTCTCTAAATTAATAGACTCAATACCCGAAGCGACTAGTAAGCTAACATGCTAACAATGGTTCGAAAAGAAGGATAAAATAACGGGATAGTGCTGCTAAATATCGTGGCTCCAAATCAAAGAATAAGGCTAATAAGGCTCAAATGGGCTCACTAATTGATTGATATGTCGGGTAGGCAGATATTTAGGCCAGTGACTTATCCTAAGTGCCTTTATCATTTTTCATACACAAAAATCCACAAAGTGATATTGACATGCATAACAAAGCAAGTTCGAAAATATTCAGACCATGCGTGACACTCATGAAAAACACAGAGCGAGTAATGAGTTGCTCTAATTTTTTTTATTTTTTATTTTTGGCTCAAAACTCACTTTTTCTTTAACTGGGTTTGTGTCTCATGATACGTACTATTTTCCTGGAGCAGTTAATGTAACCAGAAAATCATGCTAATATCACAACACATAACATGCAAGACTTTCACACTCAATTCGGTAAATCTTATCACGACAAAAGTAAATTTTTAAAAATTTCCGTCACCGACAGGAGATTTCACTAGTGACATTCAAATCATAACTTTCATCAGTTTCCACTCAGGAATTTAAACACATCGATCTCTAATATTATGAAGTCTACCGTGTGTCACCCCTCCCCAAAACTAATTATCACGTTGTCCCCAATGTGTTAAAATAAAGCAAAGATAGAGTTTAAGTGACACTGCCCTGAATAATGAATCGATCGATGTAGTGTGACATGAAAAGGGCTTGATCGCTTCACAGCAAATGAGCCACCTTGTTGAACAGACAACCCCCATAGTTGCGAGCCTGCGAGAGAACAAGATCAACGGCAACAGTGATACGAATTTAGGATGACAAAAATATAATAGGACAAAAACTTAAAATATGAGATAACAGTGCATAGATAGTGCTTGGGTTGCCTCCCAAGAAGCGCTTGTTTAACGTCATTAGCTCGACGCCTTGACTTTCTAAGGTGTGTTGAGCATTACAGTGGTCTTCTCTTGATCGACTTCACCATTGATGTACGGTTTCAACCGCTGCCCATTGACCTTGAACGTTCCTTTTTCTGGGTCATTAATCTCTACCGCACCATAAGGAAATACTTTAGTAACCGTAAATGGACCTGACCACCTTGACTTTAGCTTGCCTGGAAACAAGCGAAGCCTAGAATTAAAAAGAAGTACTTGATCTCCAACAACAAATTCTTTTCTTCGAATATATTTATCGTGCCAAGCCTTCGTTCGTTCTTTGTAGATTTTTTCATTTTCGTAAGCCTCATTGCGAAATTCATCCAGATGGTTTAGTTGTAAAAGACGTTTCTTGCCTACAGCTTGCTTATCCATGTTTAATTGCTTCATCGCCCAATACGCTTTATGTTCTAGTTCGACCGGAAGATGACACGATTTTCCATACACCAATCTGTATGGTGACATTCCAATAGGTGTCTTAAATGCTGTCCGGTATGCCCACAGTGCATCGTCGATTTTCTTGGCCCAATCTTTTCGAGAGATACTTACAGTTTTTTCCAAAATTTGCTTAATCTCTCGATTAGATACTTCTGCTTGTCCATTGGTCTGAGGGTGGTAAGCTAGTGCCGTGCGATGCTTAACACCATAATGCGACAGAAGAGCATCGAATTGCTTGTTACAAAAGTGAGTTCCCCCATCGCTCAAGATCGCTCGTGGAGTTCCGAACCTAGTGAAAATATTCTTCTTGATAAAGTTGAGAACTGTCTTACCATCGTTCTTTTGCGTAGCGACTGCTTCTACCCATTTAGACACGTAATCTACTGCTAGCAGGATATATTCGTTACCGTATGACGATGGAAATGGTCCCATGAAGTCAATGCCCCATACATCAAATAACTCAACTTCCAACATAGTATTAAGTGGCATCTCGTCTCTTCTTGAAATATTACCTGTCCTTTGACAACGATCACAAGCCAATACGAAAGCATGGGCGTCTTTAAATAAAGTCGGCCAATAAAAACCCGATTGTAAAACTTTAGCAGCTGTACGATTCCCTCCAAAATGGCCTCCACACTCGAGAGCATGACAATGTCGTAAAATATCGTGCGCTTCTTCTCCTGAGACACATCTTCGTATAACTTGGTCGGCACAATGCTTATATAAATAAGGATCTTCCCAATAATAATGTCTTATATCGGCAAAGAATTTCTTCTTCCCTTGAAAATTAAGCTCAGTTGGTATTATTTTTGCTGCAAGATAGTTGACGAAATCAGCATACCACGGAGCTTGCGATATAGCCAAGAGTCGTTCGTCTGGAAAGTTATCATCAGTTTGTTTCTTCAATTCATTTTCTTCTGGCAGCTCCAAACGAGAGAGATGATCTGCTACTAAATTCTCTGTTTCCTTCTTATCTTTAATCTCCACATCGAACTCTTGAAGCAATAGAACCCATCGAATCAGTCGTGGTTTTGCATCCTTCTTTTCCATGAGATATTTGATGGCCGAGTGATCAGTGTGCACAATTACCTTGTTCCCGATTAAGTATGATCTGAACTTTTCGAAGGCGAAGACAATAGCAAGTAACTCCTTCTCGGTTGTGGCATAATTGAGCTGAGCATCGTTGAGAGTCCGACTCGCATAGTAAATAGTATGAAATATCTTGCCTTTACGTTGTCCAAGAACTGCTCCCACTGCATAATCACTTGCATCACACATTAGTTCGAATGGTAAGTCCCAATCCGGAGCAATCACGACAGGTGCCGACACTAGTTTCTCTTTTATAGTAGAGAATGCCTCCTCACACGTTGCATCAAAGATAAAGGGCACTCCTTGAATTAAGAGGCTCGATAATGGCTTTGATATCTTGGAGAAATCCTTAATGAATCGTCGATAAAACCCAGTATGCCCCAAGAAACTCCTAATTCCCTTGACAGATGAAGGTGGTGGAAGCTTTTCTATTGTCTCAATCTTTGCCCGATCACCTTCAATTCCTTCCCGAGAAACTTTGTGACCTAACACAATACCTTCTCGAACCATGAAATGGCATTTCTCCCAGTTTAAAACAAGGTTAGTTTCTTCACAACGTTTCAATACTAAAACAAGGTTATCTAGGCAATTATCGAAAGAACTTCCAATAACAGAAAAATCATCCATGAAAACCTCAATTGTTTTCTCTACCATATCAGAAAAAATTGCCATCATACATCTTTGGAATGTACCCGGTGCATTGCATAGTCCAAATGGCATTCTTCGAAAAGCAAACGTACCGTACGGGCATGTGAAGGTCGTCTTTTCTTGATCCTCCGGTGCTATAGCAATTTGATTGTATCCGGAGTATCCGTCAAGAAAGCAATAATAGTCGTGCCCGCCAGTCGATCTAGCATTTGATCAATAAAAAGCAAAGAAAAATGGTCCTTACATGTGGCTTTATTAAGCTTCCTATAGTCAATGCAAACACGCCATCCCGTAACGGGTCTCGTAGGAATTAGTTCGTTGTTCTCATTCTTCACCACTGTGACTCCTCCTTTCTTTGGAACCACATGTATCGGACTTACCCAAGAACTATCTGAAATTGGGTAAATTACTCCAGCGTCTAACCATTTTAGGATTTCTTTTCGCACTACGTCCTTCATCGTTGGATTTAATCTCCGTTGTGGCTCTACAGAAGGTTTGGCGTCATCTTCTAAGCGGATACGATGTGTGCACATTGATGGGCGGATACCCTTGATATCAGCTACTGTCCACCCGATCGCTGCTTTAAACTCTCGGAGTACTCGAAGTAGCTTCTCTACTTCATCATCATTGAGAGATGATGAGATAATAACTGGTAAAGTAGAAGATTCACCTAGAAATTCATAACGAAGATGGGATGGTAACGATTTAAGTTCGAGTAGTGGTGGCTTCTCAATAGATGACAAGGATCGGGGAGGGCTTTCGCCGAGAGCTTCAAAGTATTTTCTTCTATTTGGTTCGAATGAGTCCAACCACTTCACACACTCATTAATATCTTGTTCATCGATCTCATGTATATCGTCTCGCACCAAACTGGATTCCAATGGATCTTCCCTATTAATATGCTTGGGTAGTAGATTCTCTACATTTTCTACACGGAAACAGTTATCGCTTTCATTGGGATACTTAATGGCATTAAACACATTAAATATAACTTCCTCTCCATGTACTCTGAGACGAAGTTCACCTGCATGAACATCAATTAATGCCCTCCCTGTTGCTAGGAAAGGTCTACCCAAGATTATCGGAATGTCCTTGTCTTCTTCCATGTCAAGCACTATAAAATCTGCAGGGAATATGAACTTATCGACCTTGACTAAAACGTCTTCTGTTATGCCTCGTGGATGTTTTAATGATCGATCTGCCAGTTGTAGTGTCACAGTCGTCGGGCTCGCTTCACCTAATCCAAGTTTTCTGAAAATGGATAGCGGCATTAGATTAATGCTAGCGCCTAAATCACACAAAGCTCTTTCAAATACAGAGTTCCCTATTGTGCAAGGGATTGTAAAGCTCCCTGGGTCCTTGAGTTTTGGTGGTAACTTCTTTTGTATAATGGCACTACATTCTTCAGTAAGTGCTACAGTTTCATATTCTCCTAACTTTCTCTTCTTCGACAAGATATCCTTCATGAACTTTGCATAGCTGGGCATCTGTTCAAGCGCATCGGCAAAAGGAATGTTGATGTGCAATTTTTTAAATATTTCAAGAAATTTAGAAAATTGTTGATCAAGCTTATTATTCTTGAGACGTTGTGGGAATGGAATTCGAGGCTTAGGTTTTTCAGAAGGTAGACGCTTAAGCTCCACAGATTCAACATTCTTTTCTTCAGATGTATCATTTTCTACTTCGGACGAGTTCACTTTCTTATTCTTGACCGGTGACTCTAATTCTTTGCCACTCCTCAATGTTATCGCCTTGCAATGTTCTTTGCCTTCTCGCTTTGGATTAGCCTCTGAGTTACTAGGAAAAGATCCTAATGGCCTTTCACCTATGATCTCCGCCATTTGACTCACTTGAACTTCTAAGTTGCGGATTTGGGCTGATTGGTTCTGCATGTTGGTTCTCATTTCGTTGATGAGTTGTGTCTGTGACGTAGCCATCGCCAAAGCCTCTTCCCAGTTTACTTTCTTCTCATTTGATTGATGGTTATGTTCTGGTTGTAGAGAATTCTGATTATTCTTCCACGAAAAGTTTGGATGATTACGCCACCCTGGATTGTAGTTATTTGAATAAGGATTGTTTGATTGACGATTGTAATTTCCAACATATTGTGCTTGCTCCAATGATAATTGTTCTGTTGATTGACATTCAGAACTCTGATGTGGTCCGCCACAGAGATTGCATTCAACACTAGGCCAGTGAATGGAATTGACTGAGGCCTGATTTGTGTGAAGTTGCTTTGTCAGATTCGCCACTTGAGCGACCAATTGAGCAATTGGATCATTTTTAACAATTGTTGTTGTGTTCCTTGCTCGCTCCATTGGCCATTGATAATTGTTATTGGCGACATTATCTATCAACTCGTACGCTTGATCAGCGGTCTTCTTCATGATTGTCCCTCCAGCAGAAGCGTCGATGATGGCTTTTTCAGCACTGCCTATAGCGTTGTAGAAGCTCAAGACTTGCTGTGATTTAGGTATACCATGGTGCGGACACTTTCTCATGAGCTCCTTAAATCTGTCCCAAGATTCGTAAAGCGACTCGCCATCGATTAGAGTAAAGTGAGTGATCTCTTTGAGTATCTGTTGTTTCTTTGCAGGTGGAAAGAATCGGGCAAGGAATTTATGGGCGAGCATGTCCCATGTTGTAATTGAATTAGTTGGAAGGGAATTCAGCCATGCCTTCCCTTCATCACGTAGAGTGAATGGGAACAGGCGCAGCCGTAATGCATCGTCTGAAACTCCATTATATTTGATAGTATCACAGATTTCCAAGAAGTTATCGATATGGGCGTTTGGATCTTCGCTCGGTAATCCATAAAATGGAATTTGTTGGATCATTTGAAATGTTATCGGCTTAAGCTCAAAGTTATTCGGAGGAAGCGCTGGTCGCCTAATAGCAGATTGAGTGCCAACAAAGGGAGTTGCATATTCGCAGAGCGGCACATCATGATTTTCGTTATCCCCGTTATTGTTTTCGTTGTCAGCCATGGCTGATTGAGTTTGGTTAATTTCTTGCTTCTTCTTTTTCCGATTTTCCTGACAAGCTCGCTCGATCTCCGAATTTAAAGGAAGTAAGTTAGCACTCCCAAACTTTCGCATAAACCGTTAAACACCTTAGTGCGCTATATTATTAATAATAATAGTAATAATTT
Organism: Craterostigma plantagineum; assembly: GCA_027422505.1. NCBI lineage: Eukaryota > Viridiplantae > Streptophyta > Magnoliopsida > Lamiales > Linderniaceae > Craterostigma > Craterostigma plantagineum. Next base: position 68,387 of record JAPQWV010001507.1, on the reverse strand, counting down.
TAATAGTGATAATAATATAATAATAATAACAATAATAAGAATGATAATAATAATGGTAATTATGATAATATTAGTAGTAAAAAATAATAATAATAATAACAGTAATAATAATAAAATAATAGTAATAAATATAAGTAATAAAAATAATAATAATAATAAGTTCAAAGTAAGACTAGAATTATTTGGTATCGATATTAGTAAAAAGCACAATCCCCGGCAACGGCGCCAAAAACTTGTTGCGAATAATCGAAAACACGCAAGTGTACGTATCGTTCTAACAAGTTATAGTGTACGTAAGTACGGATATCGAACCCAAAGGACTGTGTTACTAAGTACCGCAATTATATTAATTCTAATTTTATTTGAACAATCGCAAGTTGGTAGTTGACGAAACGATAAAGTAAAAGCGCAGAGAAATAATAAAAACGATTAAAAAGGTATATGACCAAATAAATAACGAAGAACGACGAAACGATTTTAATCAAAGATAAATCTGGGGACTCCAACTTCACCGATGACAATCGTGCTATTGATTTTAGTTTTCAAAGGATACTTAATCTTATGTTGACGATGGATTTTTCCGTTTTAATTATCAATCTATCTCTAGCATCGATAATCTATTCTAACATGCGAATCCTACATCTCTGTCAAGATTTCTGCACGTCGAATGCATTAAACTTAGAAAATCATAAATCATCGCACTAGTCACGTAACTCTAGCTTACGAATGTTCTAATGGTATCATAATCAACGGACACGCTCAGATAATCACCTCTCAGTCTTATATCTAAACACCTATTTTTACGAAGACTGATCAGAAATTCGTAAATATTAATAACGGATTATGATACTCAACATGGCGTTAAGGTTTTAATAGCATACAAGCTGAAAATCAATAGCAATCATGTCTGGCTACATCGTAACCCCAGATAATGAAATTACCAATTTTTTTTTGGCTGACCCCCTCGGGGGTAATGGTCACTAAATAAAAAGAGTGGTACAGTTTCAGCAGCATGCCGCAACCCAACTGGTAACAAGCTACCAGCTTACAAGCGAAAGAAACAAGACAAGTAGATAACTACCAAGCGATACGCCACACACGCCGCATGGCGCATGCCTGCAGCTGGTACTTTCCCGACAGCGTGGAAAGACGCAAGCAAAGAAGTGTCTCGATCGCCTCAACAAGTTGCTCAGGTGCCTTCTGACGACCCTCCCGCCATCTCATGTTACGCTCCATCCATAAGTGGTAGACCAATGAAGAGAGTGTATGGCGAAAGACCAGACGAGAAAGATGGCGACCTCTCCAATGAAGAGCTGCCCAAAGGATATCCGTGCCCCAATTCGCGTGTGGCCAATCGAAACGTAACTTTTCCTGTAACAGCTCAAGGCAACGACCAGAGAATGGGCACCCGAAAAATAAATGCGTGGTAGTCTCGACAGAAAGGGAATCGCACGAGACGTCGAGGCACCAGCCGCACTGGCAATCCACGGCTTATCCCGTGTAGCCAATCTGTCACGAATGGCCAGCCATAGGATGAAGTCGTGCCGAGGGATCGACATCGGGCCCCCAAGTAATGTGTGCCAGGGAGCTATCGGCCTCCGTAACCGCATGCTGTTCCTCGCCGAGTAGGTGGTGAAGCGACCATCACCCGAAGCGTTCCAACGAACAAAATCAGCTTCCCCGGGGCGCACAGGGGGAAGAAGGGGCGCTATATCGAGGTACTCCCTCCTCGAGCGGGCTGGCCACCTCCATCCGTCCTCGCCTATCACCATGCTCAAACGAGAATCAATCGGGAGACCCATCACCTGTGGTCCCCGCGGAAAACACTCCACAAGTGGTCCCACAAGTAACCACGGATCAGTCCATAGGCGTAAAGACCTACCGCTCCCGATGTGAAAATCCACCAAAGGTCGGAAGAGAGGACGAAGCTTAAGTAGCTTCTTCCAACTCCAAAAAGATCGGGCCGATGCCTGAACCGACCAGAGAGACTTGCGGTGGAGTCTGGCCCGCCTAATCCAGGTCGCCCAAATCGAAGTATCATCGTCAGATTGACATACCAATTTGTAATTGACAATTTACTAGATGATGTGGCCGCACGTTGTGCGGCTTTTATGTAATTGTACTCCGTTTATATTTCATGAAGCGATTTAGCTCTTGCTTTCGCAACATAAAATCGCCCATATTAGAATACATGTTCCTTCATATTGATTTAACATGGCTTTTGTCCTTACGCTTTGTAAACTTTCACGAAACTTGAATGAGACCTGAAATTTTACGTTTCAATGGATTGATGAAAATTATTTTGCAGTGATACATTACTTTCAAAGTCTCCAAATATAAGACATGCCTTGTTGCAAAGAGATTCAGTTCCATTACGTTTTTAAAGCAGTATAAATGGGTACATTTTATATGAATGCGTATGCGGCTAGAGGCCATGTAATGTTAAAGAGTGGAATTGTTCTTCATGGTCTGGAATCGATCAAACATCAACACAGTCGTCGTTACTTAAGTAAATTGTTTCTTCACATGAAATTCACCAAGAAAGACATCATTGAGCTCGTGTAGGAAATCATTCCCCGAAGTTAATACCACTCTTATCACAAATGCTTATGGGTGAAAGTTATTTCGATACTGGAAAATAACCACGTTTATAGTTTATATAACGAGGATTCATCATCTTCAAATCTCAAATGTGCAATTTGGACGGAATCTCCATAAAATATCAATCTTAGCTAAATGTTGAATCCAACCACTACGACTAATTTTAAGATTGAACGTCAACCATGGGATCAAATTGCTCACAAATATCACAATAAGAAGAAAATTATTGTACGCCGTTCTCCGGATTAAAAGACGAAGATCTAGCTAGTTTTAACACTTGTGAAGGCAAAAAAAACTACCATGAAAATGCCATAAGCTCAGCGTGCAAAATCCAATAAGCACAACGAACTTCAAAACTCCATATGTGAAGTAGAATTTTCAACGTTGGTTAGAAAAACAAGAAGTTCAATATCACATCTTTTCCGCAAATTAAACCACTGGGTTAAATCATGATATTCCATTAAAATAACGAAAATTCTAAAAACTCATCCTACACAGTTAATGCAGAGTATTCCATTATTCTAGTAAAAATGGACGAATGAAAACTATATAAAAAACTTGAAATTGCACACACGATCATCATTTCCACCAGCCAATCCCAAAAACTCCAATCGTGGTCAGTGTGTGAGCTTATTCCATTCTCAGTTTTATATCCAGCGAACAACACCAACTTGATAGTGGATTGATAGTTGTCCACCCCGTTATTTACCATTTACTCCATCTGATTTTAAGTAAATCATTTAAGGAAATTGCACACTTAAGAAATAAAGTAAAATCTTTATTATATGCTTAATCAATCGTTTTATCCTATTTAATAATTACTTTAATTTAAATGACGGGTAAGACTTAAAGTTTCAAACTATTTTATTGAAAATAGTAAAACGACTTGTATTTTAAAAAGAAAAAAAATGAAGTGTAAGCGATATGTATTTGAAACCAGAGGAGTATTTTATTAAAGATGACACATTAATATGTTATATATAGTATTATTTGTATTTTTAGTTGGATATGATATACATATTTATATTATTATAATAAGAAAAAGTGAATAGGAAAAAAACAGAATCACGTCAAATATGTGATTTATAATATTATTTAATGTTGAGTTATATATGATATATATTTGCATTGTTTTAACAAAAAATAGAAGGAAAAACAAAAGAGAAAGGAATCAGAATTGTCGCAGCTTTTTACTATTACGATATGTATACATTGCATTGCATTATTATACGTAACACACAATTAGTTAAGTGCAATTACTAACATGCAACTCACCATAGAAAATCTATCGTTCTGATCGGGAGTTCTTTCTCCCGGCCTCCGAGCCGGGAGCTCTTTCTCCATTTGTTGGAGTCACCTTCTCCCTTTGTGGAGCCTTTTTCGATGAAGGCAAGATTTAGAGTCGATGGCCCGAGCAAAATGAAGAGTATTGTGGATTAGGCTCAACAGCTTTTTTTGTAATACGTTCTTTAGTTGTCGTGTTTTAGATCATGAATCTTAGTTTTCTGTCGGCTTTTCGTTTTGTTTGGGTGTTTGATGCTCCGTGTGAGCCTTGTTTTCTCTACCAGGTTGATATTCTGGAGACACCTCTTGGGTTATTTAGCCCTGTATTTTTGTCTATGATAAGGAAGCTATCGTTTCCGGTTAAAAGAAAATATTAGTATAGATATGATGTTCTCTCTCATAATAACATAGAAAAATGACAAATGATCATTATGTGTCTCTATATTTATCACTTTAGTTTCTTATCACGAGGACTTTTACAGGAGAAAAAAAAAGTAATCCAGGCTGCTTATCTCATATACCAATGTAATACCCGATATTTTCAATTTAGTTTCCAATGTTGTTAATTTGAAGTGTGAATGTTTCCTTTCATATCGATATAATTGAAGCTTGATTCAGTAGAAGATTAGAAGACGTCAGTCGATTAATAATCATTGCCGGAATATGACGTCACCTAAGGAGACGCAGACGTCGTCGAAACAACGGCTGCCTGACCATGCAAGCGGCGGCGCGACGTTTAATCCGACTCACGCAGCCAATGCCTTCCACGCCAACTCTTTGCGGGTTGGGGCGGTGATGGATCGATTGTCCGTCCACGTCGGCGGCCGGGCAAACGTAGAAGATGGAAACTCCGAGCTCGTAAAGCTATGTCTCTGCTCATCTAGGTGAAAATGTAAAACCTGCGCTGATTTGTTCTCGTAAAAGCTGTTCCTTTTTGTTAATTGTTTTTTTTATTTTTGGGGTCGAAGTATCTGAATGAGATGTCGTTTCTCTTGATTTTAGTGGGGTGGGTTATTTATTAGCCGTGGGTTTGTTTTTCGTAACTATGTTATTTCTCTTGCGTGCTTGATGTATATAAATTTGGAAATGAGAAAGGTGCCCAAGCAATTTCTCATGCATTTCGTTTGTTGTGCAAATTCTGTTGTGAAATTGTGATTTGATTGCTTGGATCCTCAAATTTTAAGGGATTTTCAGTTTTCTGGGATTATCTTGCATGTAAGTTCTTTCAGTTGCAATGTTATGGTCATTATATCTTTCTATAGGCTCAAGGCTGATTTTTGATAGATTTTTGTTGTTCGATTCTATTATTCATACACAACCCCTTTCCCGGAACGCAGAGGTCTTGATTTTGCAATTGCAAACCATCAGCAAGTTGAAAGAAAACAAGAGTTGCCTTCACTAGTAAAGAAGGTGATGATGGTTTGACATTTGAGCTTTTTATCTTACCATTTGAGCGATATCAACCCATTGAGGCGTGGGCTTCACATGTTGGCCTTAACATCCCAAAACACTGCTATCTTCTTTATTTCTGGTTTTATTTTTGGATGGAACAGTGAAAATGATGAAATGGGGGCTGCCGTATTTCGTTCACTGCCCTACTCCCCTCATTTTCAGCAATATTAATATTCTAATACAAGACAACCTTAAGCTAAATGTGGGCCTTAGACTAAGCCAAACCAAAACTAAAAGCCCAAAAACACAAAACCCAAAATAAAAAATTAATTTCAACACTCCCCCTTAATGTTTTAAACCTTCATACCTAATAATTCTCGAAAATAAATAATCTTGTCACCGGAAGAGCTTTGGTAAAGATGTCCGCCAATTGATCACCGGTCTTCACATACTTGATTTGAATTTCTTCATCTTCGACCGCCTCTCGAATATAGTGATGCTTGAGATTAATGTGCTTCGTTCGACTATGGAACACCGAGTTCTTCGACATTGCAATCGCCGACTTGTTGTCACAAAAGAGAACCGTTGGCATGTCTTGCTTCTCCCCCATGTCCTCTAGAATCTTCCTCAACCAAACAACTTGCTTTGTAGCTTCACTTGCCGATACATATTCGGCCTCCGCCGAAGAGTGCGCTACTCTCTCTTGCTTCTTCGACGCCCAACTAAATACTCCGGATCCAAGCGTAAATGCATATCCGGATGTACTCTTCATATCATCCATACTACCGGCCCAATCACTATCACAATAACCGAATAGCTCGACGGCCTCTTCATCACTTCTTTCATACATAAGGCCGAGATCTTTGGTCCCTTGAATATATCTCAACAATCTTTTCCCAACTCCAAAATGAGTTTTGCTCGGTCGATGCATAAACCGAGACAATAACCCCGAAGCATACATGATATCCGGTCTAGTAGTCGTAAGGTATAGCAAACTCCCAACTAGACTCCTATATAAAGCCGCATCGGCATCACCACTACCATCCTCTTTCACCAACTTCTCATTCTCCAACAAAGGGGTCATAACCGGATTACAATCTTCCATCTTAAACTTCGATAAAATATCTTGGGCATACTTCTTTTGAGAAATAAATACACCATCATCCCTTTGATCAATCTCAATCCCCTAAAAATAATGCAACAAGCCCAAATCATTCATCTCATATCTTCTCAACATATCACTCTTGAAATCACCCATCATCTTCTCATCATTTCCCGTAAATATCAAATCATCAACGTAAAGTGAAACAAGAAGTATAGAGTTGGTACATTGTTTCACATAGAGTGTCGGCTCACTTGGACTCCTCTTGAATCCTTTCTCCGAGAAATATGCATCGATATTGCCATACCAAGCACGTGGTGCTTGCTTCAACCCATACAAGGCTTCTTCAATTTGTATACTTTCTTTTCTTCACCCTCCAACTCAAATCCTTGTGGTTGCTCTACGTACACTTCTTCTTTCAACACCCCATTCAAGAAACCCGACTTCACATCAAGTTGATAAAGTTTCCAACCTTTGTGTGCCGCTAATGCAATCAACAATCTAATAGTCTCATGTCTCGCAACCGGGGCAAACGTCTCATGATAGTCGATTCCGGGTTGTTGAGTGTACCCTTTTGCACCGAACCATCCGGGTTAGTCTTCTTGTATAACCACTTCAACCCAACAACATCCTTCTCCTTTGGCTTCTCAACCAACTCCCACGTCTCATTTTTCTCAATCATATTTATCTCATCTTCCATGGCATTTCTCCAAACTTCTTGTCTAATTGCTTGCTCAAAGTTCTCCGGTTCAACAACAACAAAATTACAATGTGCATAAATATCGGTCATAGGTCTCAATTTTATCGGCGATGAGCTTGGGGATGATGACGCCGACCCGATATTTATCGTAGGAGAAGATGGCTCTTCCTCTTCGATATCGTGCCCACTACCACTTGGCCCTTCTTGTGCATCATCTTGAATAGGATATGACACACTTTCAACTCCTTTTCCTTTCCAATCCCAATGATCCTTCTCATTAAAAATCACATCTCGGCTTTCTATCACTTTGTTTCTCTTCAAACTAAAGAGCCTATAGCCCTTTGATTTTATACTATAGCCAACAAAGATGCACTTCTCACCTTTATCTTCAAGCTTGTTCCTTAAATCCTTTGGAACATGTGCATAGCAAATGGACCCAAACACCTTCAAGTGATTCACCGATGGCTTTTTGCCGCCGGACCAAGCTTCGAATGGAGTCTTGTTCTCAACCGCCTTTGTGGGACACCTATTCAATAAATACACCGCCGTATATGTAGCTTCCGCCCAAAACGTCAATGGCAATCCCTTCTCATTCATCATGGTTCTTGCCATTTCAACAATGGTCCTATTTTTTCTCTCGGCCACGCCATTTTGCTCCGGTGTAAAACTAATCGTCAATTGTCTCTCTAAGCCAATATATTCACAAAACTTCTCAAACTCCTTGGAGTTGTACTCACCACCTCTATCGCTTCTTAACTTCTTTATCAACCGGCCGCTTTGTCTCTCAACCATTCTTTGGAACTTTTTGAAGACATAAAGCGCTTCCGACTTTTGCCTCAAAAAATAGACCCAACACATTCTTGAATAATCATCAATGAAAGTGATGAAATACCGGTTTCCACCATGTGAGTTTATGCTCATGGGACCACAAATATCGGTGTGAACAAGCTCTAATGGCATCTTTGCTCTCCATGCCTTCGCCTTTGGAAATGATTCTCGATGTATCTTTCCAAGAGCACATGCCTCACATACGCCACTTTTCTCTTCTATGGTCGGTAGCCCATACACCATATCCTTCTTGCTTAGCAACTTCAAGCTCTCAAAATTCAAATGACCATACCTCTTATGCCACAACCATGAGTCGTCGCCTACACCAACCTTCAAGGCAACACTTTTTTCGGGCTTGAGAGTGAGAGAAAAGTTTCTATTCCTCTCCATCTTCACTACGGCCATCAACTCTCTTTTATTCCCAACCTTATCAAATATTCTACAAGTCGCACCCTCGAAGTGAACCGCATGACCATGCTCAACCAATTGCCCAACACTTAGCAAATTTTGAGCCAAATCCGGCACTAGCAATACGTCATGAATTAGCATCCTTCCCTTCTTTGATGCAACCGCAATCGTGCCTTTCCCCTTCGATTTCACCACGGCACCGTTGCCCATCGTAATTTGAGTAGTAGCGGTGCTATCAAGCTTGCAAAAAATCGACTCATCCCCGGTCATGTGGTTGCTACATCCACTATCAACATACCACACATCTTCCTTCTTCTCAATGGCCGTTTGACACGCATAAAATGTGCTTCCATCATTTCTTCTCTCGAGACTCTTCTCTTCGGTGTAGTTTGCTTGCTCTTCATTCTTTAGCCTACAAAATTTCTCTTTATGGCCATATTTCTTGCAATTGTAGCATTGAACCTTCCCCTTGTTCCAACAATCTTTTTCAATATGGCCCGGCTTCTTGCAAAAGTTGCATAGCTTAGCTTCTCCGCTTTGGTAGGTACCTCTACCACCTCCACTACCAAATCTACCACCAAATCGGCCTCGGCCTCTACCACCACTAAAGCCACCACGGAAGGTATTCCCATTGGCCGCCCTTTGGTTGTTATACTCTTTCACATTCACCTTAGATTGAAAGGCGCTTTCAAGAACTTGGTCGTCATGCCTATTCAACCTTTCTTCATGTCTCTCAAGAGAGCCCATAAGATCATGCACACTAATAGTAGAGAGGTCTTTCGTCTCTTCAATAACGGCCACAATGTTATCATACTTCGAAGGGAGACTAATCAAGAACTTCTCACACACCGACTTATCACTCAAAGTTTCACCCAAATTTTTGATTTGATTCACAACCTCGATCACCTTAGAGAAATACTCTTGTAGAGTCTCTTTCTCCTTCATTTGCAAATTTTGAAACTCTCTTTTCAAGGTTAAGAGCTTTACCGTTCTAACTTTATCGGTGCCTTGAAACTCCTTTTGCAAAATATCCCATGCTTCCTTGGAGGTTTGAGCCCCGATTATTCTCGGAAAAATCTTGTTGGAGATACTTCCTTGAATCAAATAAAGAGCCTTGGCATCTTTCTTTCTATTCTCCTTCTCGTCCGGATCCGAAACCGTAGCCTTCACAACATTTTCTTTCCCATCTTTCTTCTCTTCTATTTTCTCATTTATCACATAACCCTCTTCTACTATCTCCCACAAATCTTGTGAAATCAAAAGAGTCTTCATTTTAATACTCCAATAATCATAACTCTCACCATCAAATATAGGTTGTCCACCTTGTGGTGCCCAAACACCTCCTTGGGTAGCCATGGTGCCCTTTTCAACTTCAAAATCTATTTCTTCACCTTCAATGGAAGAATCCCACTTCAAATCTCATCAAACACAAGCTCTGATACCATTTATGTTGGCCTTAACATCCCAAAACACTGCTATCTTCTTTATTCCTGGTTTTATTTTTGGATGGAACAGTGAAAATGATGAAATGGGGGCTGCGGTATTTCGTTCACTGCCCTACTCCCCTCATTTTCAGCAATATTAATATTCTAATACAAGACAACCTTAAGCTAAATGTGGGCCTTAGACTAAGCCAAATCAAAACTAAAAGCCCAAAAACACAAAACCCAAAATAAAACATTAATTTCAACGTCACATTCATTCCATGATAGATTTGCAGTTTGCACTCAACTAGCTTACGTTGCTTTTCTTCTCTTTGGCTTGATGAATTCTGAGCACTTAATCTTGTTAGAACCATTGGGGTTTCCTTGCAGCATATCGAGATTTTTTTTGTTCACAAAACTTCTATCAAATTACTAGCATCACATTTATTTCGTTACAAATATGGTTTAGTGTCGGTTTTATGATGTAGAAATTTATTCTGGTATCCCACGGTCTTGGCTTCATATTCATTGTAAATTGATTACTGCAACCTTTCCATTAGGCTTGTCAAATCAAGGAGGACAACCAAGTGCTTGCTGCTAATATGATCTTGATGATTTTTATCAAAGTAAGTGCTTTTAACAGGCACTTAGCATTATTGTAGTATTTGATTTGAACTTTAAACTAATAGTGGAAATATAGGTAATACTCTCACTACGGTATGAATATTGATTACCACGGAGCCTTGACTGCATTTAAATGATGCTTGTTTGAAGCATTTGATAGAGGGATTTATATTATTCTGTTGTCCATTTTACGGAAAGTTTCGACTTGTATGCTCTTTCTCATCTATCTTTATTTTGAAACCCTGTCTAGTAATGCTGTCAATGTAAAACTACGCGACAAAATTCCATGTAATAACTAGCAAAGCAACAATCTTAATTTGGTAACTAGATCTAAGGTGAAAGACGGGCTTTCCCCAACTAACTTTTTTTCATTTCCATCTGAGGATTGGTAATGTGGATAGATCTGATATTCCGTTATCGACAAAAAACATATCGCGGGATCTGAAATATATTGGCCTTGTGAACATTCCCTCATATAATAAAACGGCTTGTTTCATTTTCTTCAATACATTCCTATACTAGTGTGAAACAGACTTAATATCTAGTATACATGTATGTATTATTGAAATAGAATGCTTGTGACGCGGGGTGGTTTTCTGGTGAAGATTCAGAGGGACTGAACAAACTAGCCGAGGAGGTTGGTGATTTTTACATATTTATATTCATCTTTTCGTTATTTGTTTTCCTTGTAAATCAGTGTTGGCCCTTTCTGCTTTGTGCAGATTGCTTAAAGTTTGGTACAATGCCGACACTCGAGGCTGATCCTAGTTGTCATCATTCTGTTATTTCAACAGTCATGTCCAGGTATATTGCTTTGTAAGGAGTTATGAAATAATTCTTCGATTATGGTAACACATGATATTCTTTAGTGGTGATTATTTTCCCAAGTCATCAGTAGAATGCACATGTTAGATGCTCTAGTGATACTCATGAATTCTTGTGCTGTTCTTTGTTTTAGCTGTAAACTGTACTCTGATGTTGAGGATTATATGATGACTCAAAACAAGTCAATATGTGTGAGGTGTGTATATCTTGTCCATCAGGAACTATTTGGGATTTGATAGAGGGAGTGCGAAGTTTGATTACTCTGTTACTTGTATAAAGGTAATGATACTTTTGTACATTAGATTATCAACCATCTCGAAAACTGATTGATTAGCAAGTTTCATATGCACCTAAACCTGATGTATAATAATAAACTTTTTACCATTTTCAAGGATAAAAATTGCGTGCTACATATTAGAAATCACCTTTTTTTAATCTTCGTGTAGGGTGTTGATGCGATGTATAGTGTCGAATCCTTGATTAGAGATTATGTGGCTTCCCCGCTGGGTATGTATTGAAATGCCTTTTCTCTTTACAACATTTGCTTTCGATCCATATCAAGAGTCATATATGACTTGGTAACTCATTTCCAAGTGTTACATTCCAAGTTCATAGTTGCTTTCTAATTAGATGCAGCGTAGAGTTCAATTAATTTACTCAGATCTCCAGAAATGTTCTTGACTGAATTAGTTTACTCAGATCTACAGAAATGTCTGAAGTACTTACATGTTACTGATTTGTCCTTAGTCTATTGGCTCATGCTCATAGTTTGGTTTGAGCCTCTCAAACGCAGATTCTATCCAAGAATGAAATTGGGCGATGTACTAATATGTTTTAAAGCCAGGTTGTTATACTTCACCGTTTATTCTCGGATCCAAGATTTTGATGTCATATTACTCCTCTAACTGATAGTTGGGAATTAATTGTCTGCTTTGTAGTCTGGGTTTGACCATACTTGAAGGACTTTCTGATTATAAAGAAAGAGACACCTTCTGAGGGACAAGTGGTAATCGTCTTAATGAAAACTCGATGTTAAGTTCTTCTTGAGAATGTTTCAGTAAGTCAAATGATATATCACTTATGAGCTAAATCGTAAATTGTACTGTTTATTTTGAGTGTCCCTTTATTTGTTCTTTTTCTAAACTGAGGATATTTGTTATGCAGATTGATGCAATCGAGAAATCTTCCTGCCTCATCAGCCGTCGTAAAGTAAAGTAAGAAAATCCAACATCATAACTGTTATTTCTCACCTTACACTCAAAATGACATCTTTAGCATTACCATCAATTTAAGAGTTTGATTTTGAATTCTGCAGCTTTTTGTTGAATGGGAAGGGAGTTAAAGGGAGGAGTGGCCTTCTTTTGGTTTGTCACCAACTGCTTTCGGAAAAGTCGCTCTTCTATTAGGCCATCTCCAATGGAGACTTATTATCCAGCTAAAAGAGAATAATATGATCCAACGGACACTTATACATATACCTAAAATAGGATATTTACGTTTTCTCTCTCTTTTGAACCAAAATTTCGGTTTGCACTGTACATATACTGAAAACTTTTCAACTCTTACAAATAAGCCCACTTAAAATTAATAATTGGCTTTAGTCCATTATACTAACTGAAAAAACTAATGAACTTTCACTTTTCAGCACAAAATATAGCTTGAGTAAGCACACAAATGAATATTTCTAATATGATAATACTAATACGTCATAGACAATCAAACCCAACAACATAAAATAATATTATTGAATTTAAACAATATTATTGTACGAATAATGTCATTGAATTTAAAATAATAATATTGTACAATAAATATAATGTTATTGTACTAATAATATTATTTTATTAAATTTAAAACAATATCATTGTTTAATTTTTTGGCATAATTGTTGTCTAATTTGTAAAGTTGTAAAATACGTGAGTAATATTGAAAAGTTGTAAAATTTGGTGTGAAAAAGAATATTCTGAGAATATTCTTTTGAGTTTGAAATTGAGTTTAATGGTTGGAGAAGAATTACTATTTGATGTGACATGTACTGTATTTTGGGTTTGAGAATAGGTTATTCGGTTGGAGATGGTCTTAGATTGGTTGTTATCAGTTATTAATTTTATTCTCCTCGTCCAGGATAATGTGCCACAACTTCCAACACTAGTGTCACATTATCTCAATTACGGATCAAATATTATGCAGGCCATTGGAGAATTTAATGGTACAAGTTGGTCAAAAAAAATTCATGTAGTAAATTTTCATCTCTGATATATTCTGCAGTCTCTTACGTATGTCTATTTTGTAAGGAAATTATATCGTAGCAGTTGCATATGCCAGCGAGACACAGATTCTTGATAGCAGTATACTTCAACAGTACGAGCACCATGCTCCAACGAGCATCGACGAAGGTGAACTTTCGCTAGTTGTGATTTTTTAAAATCCCTTTTCACCGTGAAGGATTGTGAAATGACGTTGGTTGTGCTATGAATTAGACGCTTTTTGCAATTAACTGCTATATTAACTGTCTTTGTTTGCTGTTATTTTCTGCATTGTTTCTATTCAGACGTTGTAGAGGGGCCGTCACAAGTATCTCTTAATTGCCTATACAGGTAATTCGTTTTAGATTTACTCCTGAGAATTTGTATATATTATATGCAAATGGAATCTACTTTCCTTGTTTGAACAGCTTAAAGCGTATTAAAATCCCGGTCAAAGGACAGTCATGCAAGCATCCCCAGGTATTGCTAATAAACTCGTCGGTTCAGAGAATTTTCATCATATAAATTCCTAATATTCTTTTTTTTTTTTACTGAAACGATTGCTTCTGCATTTCACTCAAAAATTGTACATGGCTAAGTAGCCAAACAGACCTTCTGCTTACAGACTTTGCAGATAGGTAAATGCTCGCATGGAGCTAAAACACAAGTCAGAAAAACAAACAACCGCATGCCAAAAGGAAAGAAAAAGTTGAAGATGGTCCCTGCATTGGCATTCACATCCCTACAGCAGCCACATAAGAAAGAAAATAAAAAAAAAACCCTACAAAATCAGCAAAACTCCAAGAATTCCGGCCACTCAAAACCTGCCATCTCAACTACAGTTTTATCATCCTGCCACTCGCCCTTGAAGAGCCAAAGATTACGGATCTTCCATAACATCCAAAGTAAATAGACTGTCAATTGAACTCTATGTTGGAAGATTTCTTTTTTGGGTCCAGAACACAAAGATCCCCACCAATCTTTAAAGCATCCAATCCCATCCCTCATGAAGTTCCAGGTCACCGGCGCTAGCTTCCAATATTGTATGCCCGCGGACATTTGCAAAAGATATGTTCCATGGATTCTTCAAATTCCCCACAAGAAGAGCAAATCGTAGCCAACTGAACCCCCCTTTTTTTCAGATTTAATTTTGTGGGAAGGACATCATGAAGCCATCTCCAGAGAAAGTGCTTCAGTTTGTTCTTGATCCTCAGTTTCCAAACAAACAACCACAACTTTTCATATGTTCCCCTCGATCACTGCTTTCAGGTTTGTCCTTACGGAGAGCACAATTCGATAGCATTTTATGAGCAGAGTGAACAGAAAATTTACCTTGCTTATCAGCGGACCAGGAGAGTTTAAGCCCAATTCTTTGGTTAGGAGTCAAATCATCAAGCAAATTGAAAGATGAGCCATCCTCCGTTTTGTTAACAACCCCGTTGATCAAAACTTATCTAGCTTGTAGCCAACATCTCCAAAGTCATGAAGCTGAAGCAGGAGCTTTAACTTTGAAGACGTCAGTCTTGAAAAAATATTTTGCCTTTAAAAGCTTGGCCACCAGCAGGTTTGGATTTGTAAGTATCCTCCATAATTGTTTGGCAAGCAATGCTTCATTAAAATTTTGAATCTCATGAAATCCAAGGCCACCCAGTTCTTTGTCTTTCGATAGGGAATTTCAGGCCTTCCAGTGAAGCTTTTGTCCTCCATTTTTGTTGCTTCCCCACCAAAAGTCAGCAGCTAGCTTAGTTAACTCCTTGCAAATCTGTAACGGAAGCTTAAAGCAAGACATAACATAGACAGGAAGAGAGTTAATCACAGCTTTAATTAGGACTTCCTTCCGGGCGCTGCTCAGAAATTGTGATTTCCAGTTGGAAATTTTATTCCTGACAACATTAGAAACAAACTAATGTTTCTTTTTTGGATCTTCCAATGAAAAGGGGAAGCCCCAAGTATCTAGCTTTCTGCTCCTCTTTAATTCCATCCAAGATTCTCACAATTGCTTCCTTCATTTCAGGTTTTGTATTCCTGCTGAAAAAAATTGAAGATCTCTCCATGTTCACTTTCTGTTCCGACGCAAGACTAAATAAATTCAGAATGCTTCTGATGAGTTGCGCTTGTTCCGTGCTTGCTTCTCCGAACAGAAGTGAACCGTCTGCAAAAAAGAGGTGAGATACAGTAGGTCCACTTCTGCATAATTTCAGCCCCTTATATCTCCCATCAGCCAACGCTTGAGTAATGAGGTTGGACAATCCTTCAGATAAGATGAGAAACAGAAAGGGGGAAAGTGGGTCTCCTTGTCTGATACCTCTAGAGGGAATGATATAACCACTACTTGTACCATTAATGTTGAAGGAAAAGGATGTCGAGCTAATGCAGGCCCTAACCCATTCGACGAACTTTGAATCAAATCCCATTTTCTGCATAATGCAGATAAGAAATGGCCATGAACCCTCTTCGTCCTTTCCTCAAAGAATTCAAATAATTAATACATTCGTGTGCCATAGTGACATTATCAAGGATATGTCTCCCCTCAATGAAAGAAAATTGACTGGGTGTATGATATGTTTAAGGCAAGGTTTGAGTCTTTCAGTAAGGAGTTTTGAAATAATTTTGTAAGTAACATTGCAAAGACTAATAGGCCTAAAATCAGTGATATGCTCAGGGTCCCTAATCTTAGGAATAAGGGTGACAAGTGTAAGATTCATGCTTTTAAGAAGCTTACTACAACTAAAAAAATTGTTGACGAGTGACATAATTCAGGATAAATAATAGGCCAGAATTTCTGAAAAAAGAGAGGAGTCATACCATCTGGACCCGGGGCTTTGAAGGGTTCATAGAAAAAAGCGCCTTTCTGATTTCCTCAATGGACGCTGGAGCAATGAGCTGTTGGTTCATGGAGTGAGAGATGGACATAGGTATCCTTTCAAGCGCCTTCTCCAAGCATGGTGGATTCGACGATGTGAAGAGCTCCTGGTAGTACCCGCAAATTTCAGCAATGATATCTTCAAATGAATTGCAAGGTTTTCCAGCCCTCCCTTTAAGATTCAAAAGGCTGTTGGCCTTCCTTCTTTGAAGAGTGGAAGCATGAAAAAATTTAGTATTTTTGTCTCCTTCTTTGAGCCATTTAACTCTTGATTTTTGCTTCCAAAACAGTTCCTCTTCCTTGTAAGCTTTGTGGATATTAGCCTTTAAAGTTGTCCACTCGCTCCAGTCTCTTAAGCCTCCTTCTTCTCTAAGGTCAAGGAGTTTTTTACTAATCTGCTCAATCAACAATCCCGAGTTAGTCTTCAATGTTCCACACCATTTCAGCAACTCAACTCTGCAGATTTTTATCTTTTGACTCAGCTGAAATGAGGATTTTCAATAATGCATGTAGACCATGCTTTTTCCACCACTTCTTGAATGCCAGACCTAGAAATCCATCTCCTGTCAAAGAGAAATCTTCTTTTGGGCTTTTCTTTATGATGTTTCAGGTTGATCAAAAGCAAACTATGATCAGATGAGTGCTTTTCGAAATGGGTGACATGCGATTCAGGAAATTGCAACATCCACCTGGGGGAAGCAAAGACTCTGTCAAGTCTTTCTTCAACAAATTCATCTCCTTCCCTATTGTTAGTCCAAGTGAAACCCCTCCCAGAAAATTTCAGCTCACTCATCCCCATCTCGTTAATGAAAGAATTAAAATGTTGTCAACTAGCTTCCCCTCTGACGTGACCACCTTTTTTTTCACATTGAGCCCTGATTTCATTGAAATCCCCTCCCAAACACCAAAAATTGCCCCACTGATTTCTTTTTTCATGGAGCAAAAACTGAAATTCTTCTCTTCTTTCTTGGACAAAGTTGCTGTTGTGCACGAATATGATCCACACCTGGTCTTCTATATCATGAAACTTGCAGCATACCTCCACACAAAAATTATTAGATAAAATATTAATAATAGTAACTTCTTGACTCCATGCCACCAAGAGCCCCCCTTTGAGGCCAACAGGATCAACAAGGTGCCATTGATCTTGAAGTTTTAGTTGCTTGCAGATCATTCCGACAAATGCTCTTTTCCTTTTAATCTCACTCAAGAAAATAAGTGAGGGGAGGTGGAGTCTCATGGACTCCTCTACAATTCCACATAATGAGCCTCATTTGGATAGGTGGGGCCAGTGTTCACTGGTAGCCCCCACCTGTAAAGCTTGATCTTTCAAATCAATCACCTTCATCTTCTTGCGATTGCTGCTACTTTCCTCTTCTTGAAAACTGTTCTCCTTTGACTCCATGTTTCTCTTCACCAGCCATATACTTTTGGTTCCCTTGAGGTTGGTCAGTACTAGTCAATGCCCTCCATGTATTCTGTCCTCTCTTTCCAATCTTATTCCTTTTACTAATTGGTGATGGAGATATATTTGAGTCCATGTCCATCAAAGGCTTTCTTGTTCGGTTGGATTCATGTAGGTTGTCCTCTTCTCTTATCCCCTCCTTTATGATCATCTTAGTGTTGATGATGTGGACTTCCTCCAATTTAGTATCCTCGTTCATTGGACAGTGGTCGTTGTCAGTTATGTTATCAACTTCAATATGACTGAGTTTGGCCACATCCATTTTGGGCACACTCGTTTCTTTTGTCAATGCCTCCTCTTCTATATGCCCTGGGTTAGGAATACCGTCTTGATTTTGGATCTGTATCTCCGGATCGATTTTCTCCAGTTGTATGTCCCCCTCTTTTGTCTTCTCTTCAACTCTGTGGGATAGGTTCTGCTTATTTGTCAGCCATGCCTTCTTCTTTGAAACATCCGCCATAATCCATTCTCCAAACTGCCCCGTGTTTATATTACCTTGCGTAGCAGCATTAGCTCTTTCAGCACATGTTTTTCGTGTCCCACCCTCCCACAATAATAACTCATAGCCAGCTGCTCATACTTACAAGTGATCCAGAGCGAGTCCTTTTTATAGTTGATATAGGTACCTCGTAGAAGAGGCTTATTAAGGTCTAGCATCACTTTCACCTTTATGTGGCATCCTTGTAAGCCCCCAGTTTCTGCAATAAGCATCCATGCATCTAGGGAATAAATTGCCTATCTTCATGGCCGCTTCTCTCGATTGCCACTGTCGAGGGACACCCCAGACTTGAACCCATAGCTCAATCAGATGGAAATCCTCCCCCTTCAGCTTTGCATTGTCATCCCAATCTTTGAAAATGAGGTACTGTTGGTCGAACGTCCATTGACGGCCTTCTAGGGTTATTCTTTTATCATTCAAAGATTGAAAGATAAACTGGAAGAGGTTTGTCCCCAGCTCCACCACCTGGAAACTTTCCTTAATCGGCCAAATTGTTTGGAGGGTATTCTTAAGACCCAAAATGCTTGCACTCTTTTCGCCGAACACCTTTCCTACCAGGCTTCTTTGACATTTTGCTTGGCTATGTTGAATATCCCTCTCCTCAAGTGTCACTCCACCTTTTTCAGCCGCAGAAAGCGATATATTTTTCATCAGTCCATTTATGTCCTCCATCCAAAAAAGCAAAAACAGGGTACCTTCCACTCTAGTCCCTCCCTCGCAGCTCACGAAACTCCAGCAAACAGAAGAAAACACAAAGGTTATGAAAAAAGGACGCCTATATACCTTCAGGGGTATGAAAGGCCATCTGGTTTAGGTTTGGAGGTGTTGATTTCAGGTTTGGGAGGATTTGGTTTACACAGAAGGTTCACACTAGTCCATGGATGCTTTAGCGGAGTTGTCTAGTTTGGTGTATGAAAATGGTTGCTTGCTTGAAACTTAAAATCGAGCCTCAATATTGAGGAAATAACGTTCCATCTTTTCTTCGAAGAAGAGGATAAGGGGTTCTACTCGTTAGAGAGAAAACTTGATAAAAATCCTTCAAGCATGATAACTCCAAAAGTTGAAATCAGTGTTAATCAGTGTTGGCCCTTTGTGCTTTGTGCAGATTGCTAAAAAGTTTGGTACAATGCCGACACTCGAGGCTGATCCTAGTTGTCATCATTCTGTTATTTCAACAGTCATGTCCAGGCATATTGCTTTGTAAGGAGTTATGAAATAATTCTTCGATTATGGTAACACATGATACTCTTTAGTGGTGATTATTTTCCCAAGTCATCAGTAGAATGCACATGTTAGATGCTCTAGTGATACTCATGAATTCTTGTGTTGTTCTTTGTTTTAGCTGTAAACTGTTAGACTCTGAGAATTTTCTAGATATTTTGAGAAATATTTAGTGATTTTTGTCAAAGATGCATTAAGTGTAAATGTGTGGATTTCCTCATTTTGAGGAATATCTTTGAAGAAACTTGATGTATTAGGTAAGGTTGGTGTTGACCAAAAGAAGGTCTTTTGGACTTCTAATATACATGAACGGTGAATGAAACATATCATCTTCTCCATATTCTTCTGTTCTGTGTTTTCTCTGCAACATCAAGGTTCCTAAAAAGGGCCTTTTCATCTACAACTCAATATTCGTACATGGTATCAGAGCCTAACAAGATCTTAAAGGATCTGTGAGTGACATAAGAAACCAGTAAGACTTTCTCTCCAAAGACTTCAAGAAAAAAATTCAAACTTCAACTCCTCATGGCATCCAACACATCGAGTCTTTTGCCTCCAGTTTTTAGTGGTGAAAATTATCAAGTTTGGGCTGTCAAGATGAAAGCTCACTTGAAAGGTCTTGGTTTGTGGCAGTGGGTTGAAAATGAAAGGGTAGTGCCTCCCCTAGGAAACAATCCAACTCTCAACCAGATTAGAATGCATGAAGAAGAAGAAGCTAAAGCTCCACGAGCTTTATCTTACATTCATGCTGCTGTTTCAGAATCAATTTTCATAAGGATTATGACTTGTGAAACACCAAAAGAGGCTTGGGACAAACTCAAGGAGATGAATATGGGAAGTGACAGAACGAGGCAAATGCAAGTTCTGAATTTGAAGAGGGAATTTGAAGTCTTGAGAAAGATAATGAGTCCATTAAAGAATATATTGACAGGCTCATGGAAGTTGTTAACAAAATTAGGCTTCTTGGTGGAGATCTAACGGACACCAGAGTTGTAGAGAAAGTTCTTGTGAGCTTGCCTGAAAGATTTGAGTCCAAAATCTCATCTCTTGAAGACTCAAAGGATCTGACCAAGATTTCCTTAGCTGAGCTTGTTCATGCTTTTCAAGCTCAAGAACAAAGGAGATCAATGAGGCAAGAAGATGGTCATGAAAGGGCTCTGTTTGTGCAGCAGAGAAGAAGAGCTCCTCAAGGCAAGGAGAAGAAGCAATATGGTGATAAGAAAGACAAGGAGAAAAATCAGAGCCAAGGAAGTAAATACGGTGGCAAAAAAGATATCCTCCTTGTCCACATTGCAAGAAAATCAGCCATTCAGAGAGATTTTGTTGGTACAGCCCAGACGTGCAGTGTAGATCATGCAAGCTATTTGGCCAGACGAAGGGCAACAGGCACAAATTGCTGAAAATCAGCAACAACAGGAGCAATTGTTTGTAGTTTTAAATCATGCAACAACGAGTTGTACTGAAACTTGGCTTATTGACAGTGGTTGCACAAATCATATGACTCCGAAATTGAGCAACTTCAAGGAGCTGGACCAGTCCTACAAGTCAAAGGTGAAAATTGGAAATGGAGACTTGGTCGACGTCAAAGGCAAGGGAGTTGTTGCTGTTGAGACTCCATCAGGTACCAAATACATTACTGACGTTTTATTTGTACCTGAAATCAATCAAAGCCTATTAAGTGTGGGTCATATGCTCGAGAAAAATTATGCTTTGCATTTTCAGAATCTATTTTGCATAATCGTCGATAGTGATGGTTGTGAGATCATGACTGTCAAAATGAGGGGCAAAAGCTTTCCTATTAAGTGGACAGAAACTGATCTGCATGCCTATTCAACTGCTGTTGATGAGTCTTTGCTATGGCACAAGAGGTTTGGGCACTTCCATTACGCTGCACTAAAGCACATGCATCACAATTGCTTAACTGAAGGCTTACCTGTCATCTGTCATGAAAAGAATGTGTGTGAAGTTTGTCAATTTGGAAAGCAAAGCAGATTGCAATTTCCTAGCAACAAGGCCCGGAGAGCTTCAGAAAAGTTGCAATTAATCCATACCGATGTGTGTGGACCAATGAGTGAACGGAAGTAAGTATTTCATCTTGTTCATAGATGATTTTACAAGGTTCTGTTGGGTTTATTTTATGAAACAAAAGTTGGAGGTGGCTGGTCTGTTCCAAAAGTTCAGGACCAAACAAATTCCAGCATCAAAGTGATACGATCGGATAATGGGACCGAATACACGTCCGACAATTTTAACAGATTTTGCGCTGAAGCAGGAATTGAACATCAACTAACTGTTCCTTACTCCCCTCAACAAAATGGAGTAAGCGAGAGGAAAAATAGAACCGTTATGGAGATGGCGAGATGTCTGCTATTTGAAAAAGGGATGCCTAAGTGTTTTTGGGCAGAAGCTGTTAATACAGCCGTGTACCTGTTAAATAGGCTTCCAACCAAGGCCGTGAAGAATAAAACTCCATTTGAGGCGTGGTATAGAGTTAAACCAGCTGTGGAACATCTCAGAGTATTTGGGAGCTTGAGTTACACACATGTACCAGATGCGAAAAGAGACAAGTTGGACTACAAAGCTGAGATGGGAATCTTCTTGGGATATAGCTCGACCTCAAAAGGCTACAGAGTTTTCAATCTGAAAACAGAAAAGATTATGACCAGCAGAGACATCAAATTTGATGAATCCGCAACATGGAATTGGGAGAAAAAAGAGATAGAAGCTGCAAGGACTGATCAAATCGATACGATTCTAACCCAAATTCCAGAGGCGACAGAAAACGAACTTGTCTCTGATAATTTTGATGATGTTCCAGTAAGAGGAACAAGGTCTCTTGATGATGTTTACGACATATGCGATTTGGCAATAAAAGAGCCGACATGTTACTATGACGCAACTAAAGAAAATTCATGGAGAGTTGCAATGGAGGAGGACCTGAAAATGATAAATAAAAATGGCACTTGGGAGCTAGTGGACATGCCTAAAAACCATAAGATACTTGGAGTTAAGTTGATTTTTAGAACCAAATACAATCCCAATGGCTCTGAAAACAAGCATAAGGCCAGATTGGTTGTGAAGGGGTATTCTCAAGAATACGGAGTTGATTTCTCAGATACATTTGCTCCTGTTGCTAGGCATGATACTATAAGGTTTCTAGTTGCGTTAGTCGCAAAGATGGGCTGGAAAATTCATCACCTCGACGTGAAGTCAGCCTTCTTAAATGGTGTGCTTGAAAAAGACATATTTGTTGAGCAACCAGAGGGATTTCAAGCTGCAGGTTGTCAAAACAAGGTCTACAAGCTGCGAAAAGCTCTCTACGGCTTGAAACAAGCTCCAAGAGCTTGGTACAGCAGAATAGATCCATATCTGTTGCAGCAAGGATTTAAAAGAAGTGAAAGTGAAGCTACTTTATACGTGCTGAAAGATCAAGAATAGGTTCAGCTCATTGTATCCTTGTATGTAGATGATCTGTTGGTTACAGGTTGCAATTCTCAGACCATGAATCGCTTTGTGCTGCAAATGGAGAGCGAGTTTGAAATGTCGAACTTGGGAGAAATGAAATATTTTCTAGGCATGGAAATTCAATCTGAAGGTGGAATCTTCATCTCACAACAAAAATATGCTTTGGAGTTTCTGAAGAAATTCCAAATGGAGAATTCAAAACCTGTAGCAACTCCATTGGTTGTGAATGAGAAGTTGTCAAAGAATGAAGATGGCAGCAAAGTTGATGCCTCTATTTACAGAAGCCTCATCGGCAGCCTACTTTATTTGTGCACTACAAGGCCTGATTTGATGTTCTCTGCGAGCCTGCTCTCGAGGTTTATGCACGCACCTTCTCAAGTTCATTTTGCTGCAGCTAAGAGAGTTCTAAGTTACATCAAAGGCACTTTTGATTATGGTTTGTATTTTCTAAAGAAAGAAAGCAACGATCTCCAAGGATACGTAGATAGTGATTGGGCAGGAAGTGTTGATGATTCGAAAAGCACTTCTGGTTATGCCTTCTCATTTGGAAGTGGAGTATTTTCATGGAATTCGAAGAAGCAAGAAGTAGTGGCACAATCCTCAGCTGAAGCAGAGTACATCTCAGCAGCGGCGGCAACGAATCAAGCAATTTGGTTACGGAAATTACTAACAGATTTGGGACAAATTCAAGCAAATGCAACTGTGATTTGGGTTGACAACAAGTCTGCTATTGCCATTGCTAAAATCCTGTACAGCATGGAAGAACTAAACACATCAAAGTGAAGTTTCATGCCATTAGAGAAGCAGAGAAGGATGGCGAAGTCAATCTGGTGCATTGCTCCTCAGAAAATCAGATTGCTGATATATTAATCAAAGCACTTCCTAAAGCTAAGTTCGAAGAGCTGAGAGCAAAGCTTTGGTGTCTCCAAGAAAATTCTCAAGGAGGAGTGTTAGACTCTCAGAATTTTCTAGATATTTTGAAAAATATTTAGTGATTTTTGTCAAAGATGCATTAAGTGTAAATGTGTGGATTTCCTCATTTTGAGGAATATCTTTGAAGAAACTTGATGTATTAGGTAAGGTTGGTGTTGACCAAAAGAAGGTTTTTTGGACTTGTAATATACATGAACGGTGAATGAAAAATATCATCTTCTCCATATTCTTCTGTTCTGTGTTTTCTCTGCAACATCAAGGTTCCTAAAAAGGGCATTTTCATCTACAACTCAATATTCGTACATAAACTGTACTCTGATGTTGAGGATCTATATGATGACTCAGAACAAGTCAATATGTGTGAGGTGTGTATATCTTGTCCATCAGGAACTATTTGGGATTTGATAGAGGGAGTGCGAAGTTTGATTACTCTGTTACGTACATTAGATTATCAACCATCTTGAAAATTGATTGATTAGCAAGTTTCATATGCACCTGAACCTGATATATAATAATAAACTTTTTACCATTTTCAAGGATAAAATTGCGTGATACTTGTTAGAAATCACCTTTTTTTAATCTTCGTGTAGGGTGTTGATGCAATGTATACTGTCGAATCCTTGATTAGAGATTATGTGGCTTCCCCGCTGGATATGTATTGAAATGCCTTTTCTCTTTACAACATTTGCTTTCGATCCATATCAAGAGTCATATATGACTTGGTAACACATTTCCAAGTGTTACATTCAAAGTTCATAGTTGCTTCTAATTAGATGCAGCGTAGAGTTCAATTAATTTACTCAGATCTCCAGAAATGTTCTTGACTGAATTAGTTCACTCAGATCTACAGAAATGTCTGAAGTACTTACATGTTACTGATTTGTCCTTAGTCTATTGGCTCATGCTCATAGTTTGGTTTGAGCCTCTTAAACGCAGATTCTATCCAAGAATGAAATTGGGCGATGTACTAATATGTTTTAAAGCCAAGGTTGTTATACTTCACTGTTTATTCTCGAATCCGAGATTTTGATGTCATATTACTCCTCTTACTGATAGTTGGGAATTCATTGTCTGCTTTGTAGTCTGGGTTTGACTCATACTTGAAGGACTTTCTGATTGTAAAGAAAGAGACACCTTCTGAGGGACAAGTGGTAATCGTCTTAATGAAAACTCGATGTTAAGTTCTTCTTGAGAATGTTTCAATAAGTCAAATGATATATCACTTATGAGCTAAAACGTAAATTGTACCGTTTATTGAGAATGTTTCAATAAGTCAAATGATATATCACTTATGAGCTAAAACGTAAATTGTACTGTTTATTTTGAGTGTCCCTTTATTTGTTCTTTTTATTAATAAACTAGGTCGCTAACTATGCCTCTCGTGTTTTTTTAGGTCATTAAGTTTTATAATTGCAAACTTAGGTCACTAAGTATCGTTATCGATTTTTTTAGGTCACTAAGTTTTGTAATTGCAAACTTAGGTCACTAAGTATCGTTATCGATTTTTTTTAGGTCACTAAGTTTCGTAATTGCAAACTTAAGTCACTAAGTATCGTTATCGATTTTTTTTGGGACATTTGTTGAATTTTTCTGATAAAGCTGAACGGAATACACATGTGGCGTGACCGGCGTCGTAGATGGCAAAATTTTTTAGGCCACGTCACTAAAATTCAAGGTTATCATCTTTCCAACACGTCATCAAGATTGTGCGTTTCTTGCAGTCACACATCATATGAGGGACACATATCTTTTTTGTGGAATCAATTTGGTCGTTTAGGAGATTAATCGTATAAGTTTGGAGGGAACTAGTTTTCTTTTAATCTTTAAATATAGTTTTTTTCTTTATACACACACGTTGGACAATTATTTTAGTGACGTGGCCTAAAAAATTTTGCCATCTAGGATGCCGGTCACGCCACATGTGTATTCCGTTCAGCTTTATCAGAAAATTCAAAAAATGTCCCAAAAAAATCGATAACGATACTTAGTGACCTAAGTTTGTAATTGCGAAACTTAGTGACCTAAAAAAAATCGATAACGATACTTAGTGACCTAAGTTTGCAATTACGAAACTTAGTGACCTAAAAAACACGAGAGGCATAGTTAGCGACCTAGTTTAATAATTTGGCCCCCTTTATTTGTTCTTTTTCTAAGAGGTTATTTGTTATGCAGATTGATGCAATCGAGAAATCTTCCTGCCTCATCAGCCCTTGTAAAGTAAAGTAAGAAAATCCAACATCATAACTGTTATTTCTCACCTTACACTCAATCTTTAGCATTACCATCAATTTAAGAGTTTGATTTTGAATTCTGCAGCTTGTTGTTGAATGGTAAGGGAGTTAAAGGGAGGAGTGGCCTTCTTTTGGTTTGTCACCAACTGATTTCCGAAAAGTCGTTCTTCTATTAGATTGATTGTTATCAGTTTTTATTAAATTTTCTCCTCGTCCTGGATAATGTGCCACAACTTCCAACACTAGTGTCACATTATCTCAGTTACGGATCAAATATTATGCAGGCCATTGGTGAATTTAATGGTACAAGTTGGTCAAAAAAAAATTCATGTCGTCAATTTTCATCTCTGATATATTCTGCAGTCTCTTACGTATGTCTATTTTGTAAGGAAATTATATCGTAGCAGTTGCATATGCCAGCGAGACACAGATTCTTGATAGCAGTATACTTCAACAGTACGAGCACCATGCTCCAACGAGCATCGACGAAGGTGAACTTTCGCTAGTTGTGATTTTTTTAAATCCCTTTTCACCGTGAAGGATTGTGAAATGACGTTGGTTGTGCTATGAATTAGACGCTTTTTGCAATTAACTGCTATATTAACTGTCTTTGTTTGCTGTTATTTTCTGCATTGTTTCTATTCAGACGTTGTAGAGGGGCCGTCACAAGTATCTCTTAATTGCCTATACAGGTAATTCGTTTTAGATTTACTCCTGAGAATTTGTATATATTATTTGCAAATGGAATCTACTTTCCTTGTTTTGAACAGCTTAAAGCGTATTAAAATCCCGGTCAAAGGACAGTCATGCAAGCATCCCCAGGTATTGCTAATAAACTCGTCGATTCAGAGAATTTTCATCATATAAATTCCTAATATTCTTCTCGCGCCCTTCTGCGTACATTTTCGAATTTGTACTTAATTATCAAATTTCCCCTCCCTTTCTTTTGCAGTGTTTTGATTTTAACAACTACGTGAACATCCATTCGAAACGACCAACTTGGCGCTGCCCACATTGCAATCGACAAGTCTGCTTCACCGACATTCGAATCGACCCCAAATTCGTCCGGCAAGCATCTTAGTCCTCGTTCGTTACCATCTACGTTCTGTTTTATTCATCGAATATCATTATCACCTTCACATAGATACCGTTACTGCACTTTTCAAAGAAACAAACACCTATGTTGGGTTCAGGTGCTGAAAGAGACCGAAGAAAGCATCGCCGAAGTAATCCTTTCCTCAGATTGGTCGTGGAAACCGATCATAGAGAGCGCTCATAAGCCCAAGGACAAGAAGATGAGTAACAATAGAGATGGTAATAAATCTTCGATACTGTTTGGGGTCGACCGATGACTCAACCATTGCCAATCAAAAAGCTCCACCCTCCCCACTAATGGCGTCACTATAAATAATACTTCTTCCTCAGCTGATAATCCGCTGCTGTTATTACCTCAGCACCAACCTGGAAATTCGAAAGCTGCTTATGCGAATGGATGGTTTAGCCATATCTCTCGAGCCCCCAATGCGATTCAGGCATTGCCAGCTCAGATGACAACTTCAGTCCCTAAAAAAGCTACTGCCATGTCATCGCAAGCATTGTCTCCATCTTCTAGCACACATTTTCTTGGAGTTGATCGAAGAACAGGCCATCATCATCCATATAATAACTTGGCCATAGACAGAAACGTTCGACCGAGGGGGGAAAACAGTACAGTGCATGGTCATTGGTGCCAAGAAAGACCTTTTGCTCATACCCCTTATACGCCTCTCAGCGTCTCGCGTAGCCCTAATGCTGGAATTTCGTCGGGTCAGGCTTATGCAGATGGGTTCGAGGGGTTAGTTGCCGGGCCAAGCCAGCATGGCTCGGGCGGGTCGAATGCTGCAACCAAGTAATTGTAAGACCGAGTAATTTTATGGGCCGATTGATTGTGGTTTGTATGCTTTCTAAGTAGAGATGCTCTGTTTTGGTTGAAAACCCCCTGTTTTGCTCTGTTTTTTGTTTTGATGTTTGTATGTAAATGTGAATATTTCGATGCTGAAGAGAGGATTTTACATTTACATCTTGCATTTGTGTACATAAATATAGTGAGGGAAGGGATCAGAAAGATGTGGAAAGAAGCTGAAGCTGTTTGAGAAGTGGGGTCAAAGTTTCCATTAGCTTTTCGCAAGGATGGTTGTGAATTCCTTCGTAAGTTGTCACTACAATGCTCGAATGCCTCTGTATCTGCTTCTTCACATTGCATGTGTGGTGTGTGCAACGATGGTAGCTCCTTAATATATACACACATATATCATCGTCATGAAAAAAAAGTTCAAAGATCATAATTTAGAACTTAGCTTTTATATGCGCACAATAATCACACATAGCACAAAAAAAGTTGTTGATTTTTATTGTTTATATTGCGAAATTATATATCTGTAACTTCATATTAGGGGTGTTCGTGGTGCGGTTTTAGGCGTTTTCGGCCAGTTTCGCACCAAACCACTATATGCTGTTTTTTGTAAAATAATTCTCAAACCACGGTTTTGAAAAATAAAACCACACATACGGTTTCGAGCGGTTTGGTGCGGTTGCGTCGCGGTTTTAACCGAATGAAGAATATACTTATGTTTTATTGAGTGAAAACATAGTTCCTAAAAGCATTACGCGCAAAAAGGTGATGAAACATCGCCTTGCCTCAGAAACAAGGCGCAAGTCGAGGTATTTACCTCATATATCGAAGCGTCACCATTGTCCAAAAAAATTAGTATCGTTATCTTATTTTATATTAGGCTTTACTTATATTAGGGGCAATTTTTTTATTTTAATATATTGGTTTAGCTTTGTGGTCCGGTTGAAGCTCAAAATATAAATAATAGGACAATTTGTTATTAAATGTTCGAGTCGTATCTATTTTAACCCTACATGTTCTGTCATTTGTTCTTATAGAAACATGTTTAACATAAAAAATAAAATTAAGCATGTTAGTAATGATATAACTTTCATATGATCAACAAATTAGCATATAATTAAAAGAGTTATTAGTAAAGAAAAATAATTAAACTAAAAAATAAATTTCATATGACTAGTGTACGATTACCATAAAGAAAAATTAGATATAACTAGTAAAAAAATTTGAAAAACTAAAGTGCGGTTCGGTGTGGTGCGGTTTGTACCAAAATTCACACCGCACCATTATTACGGTGCGGTTTTGTAAATAAAATTAAACCGCGGTTATGGTGGTTAATTGTATTATACGGTGCGGTGTGGTGCGGTGCGGGCGGTTTTCGAAAACCATTGTGGTCGCGTCGAAAACGGCCAAAAATAAAATTTATCACCTCAATCACTCATACGAGTATAGCGAAAGTAGGGATCGTCTCCACAGGGAAAATGGTTGATTTATTTCTAATTTCAAACTCGATCAATAATTATAATAACAATAATAATATTAATAATAATGATATGAAGGGGGTTTTGATGATAATGTTTTTAACACAACAACGAGAAATAAAAATATCGAGACTAACGATAATAAAATAATAGTCGAAGGAATTATTCTCCACCTAAATTTATTTAACTGATCATCGATTTAATAAAATATTATGTCAGCGCAAGCATAATCGGTTATAGTTATCGACGAACGCCTAATAACAAATCTTTTCTTACTTTCTTGGTAATTAAGAGACGCTCTATAATTACTTCCCTAATCGAAAAATAATCTCCGGGACGCCCTGCAAGATTTAAAGTTCCGACAGCGTTAAATACGAAAAAGACCCGATTATTGACTAATAAACTCGGACGCCGGTTTATTAAAATCAAATTGTTTAACCTTACAATATAACTTACACTTACGGAATGTAGAGAAGTTGAATATTATTTGCTACTTATTAAAACTAACAAACAATTACAGATTTGTTGTTTTAATTAGCTATTGATTACCTAAATCTCATAAACATTGGCCACTGTTTATTTAATCTAAGTTCATCGATATAATTAATTCAAAGGTAAACGAATACTCACGCTTTCACCAATGTGCTCGATTTCATCTCACAGTTTTAACAAACCGGGCTTCGAATAATCCTTCACTATGGAAATTAGCTGCTAAACATATTAATAAAAATGCATATAGAATTGATCGACATATTGGAACATAAAACTAATTACTATTATTCAAATAGGGATTTCTACTATTTATACTTATCTTACTCAAGCAACAAACATCATCAAACGATTAATGGCTTTGAGGAGAACAGTTACGGAAACAACTTTGACTAGAAACATAAATACCAACTAACGAAATCAATTATGAGATCTAACAATAGGTTTCAATACCATCTTGCTGTAACTTAGTGAACTTATATTATTATTTTATAAAAGTAGCAATGAAGACAATCGAAGCATACTCAACAGATTAAAATAAAAACAGCAAGGATTCGACACAAAAAGAAAATACTAATTGTAATCATTAAACCCATAAAACCGAATAGACAATCATTAATTCTGTCTTGAGATGTAAAATAATACGTAAGTTCAGAATGGAAAGATAAAGCAAACGATTACTGAACTGCCTTTGAGGATGATTTCTCGCTCTCTTCTGCTCGCTCCTTCGTATCTGGTATGAGAGCTAACAGCTTGGAAGAAAATACGAACTGCCTCGATCTCTCTCAGTTTTCTATCATCTACGCTAAATCTCTGTCTCGCTCTCAATTTATTTCTGCTAAGCTCTCAATTTATTTCTGCTAAGCTCCCTACCTCCTACCTTCGGCAGCTTACTCACGCTCTCCTTTTATAGCTGAAGATCTGAACCGGTTCTTCCATTTTCAAGGTAGAGACATGGATCTAGTTTTATCAAGCGTGATTCTCCAATTTCTTTCTCTTTTGTCTCGTTGTTCCTCTTTTCAACAAAGCTATATTGTGAAATCTTGAAATCACGATGGCTTCCTTCATTCAACGACAACTTTCACAAATTTAGCAGCCATAATAGATCTGTTTATATCTTCTTTGACTGTGAATGGCGTGCGTTCTTGAGCTGACTTTTCCTCATTGTTTCAGTCGTTGATAATATCTGTTCTTTCATCATCTTAGGGCAAAGCTGATTGGGCCTATTGAAGTTTAAATGGGCCTTAATGAAGTTTAATTCGTCCAAGACCAAGAGGGCTCACGCACGCATTCAATTAGAAACATGCCCACTTTGATCTGCTTGTTTGAATCATTTCTTGTTTTGGTCTATTTTGCTCCAAAGTCTGTACAACATGTAATTGGAATATAAGCATAGAATATCCGTGTATGACTGTACAAATATAGACCAAAAATGCACTTTTACGGGGTATAAAATATTATAAATTATTGTGCATCAAATTCCCCCACACTGAAACAATGCTTGTCCCCAAGCATTTATCCGATATAGAAAATGCAAACATATTAATCACGAGTTCCCCGACATACATTAATTTGCCATAGAGATAGCAATTATTCATAACTTTTAGTACCAGACAATCAATCAATTTTCGACAATCTCAGTAAAACCCGAACGCCACGAAAATCATCAACTCTCACATGGATTCTCTCAATGCGCTCAAAGTGTTTATGGGATATGTGTATACGCTCAAATCAACACTATGAACGATATTATCATAAGCTTGCTAAAAAAAATCACATTGCATTCACGTAGCGACTAAGTGTACAAATCAAAAGGTCTTTTCTTGGGGTTGTAATGGGGCTTAGGGATTAGGTAGGATAATTTTGGGAAAGTAGGTTAAAATTGTCGAACCAAATGATTATTTAATCGCTAAATCCTACGACTTTACCATGACGTACGACTAATTCGAGAATTACTCTGATCATACTAACATGCTACGATTTCATTTTCAGGACAACTCAAAGCTTCCCAATATCGACAAAACTAACTAGTACATATATTTTTTATGATTTCTTTTTTTTTTTCGAATACATATTTTTTTTCTTGTTTCTTTTTTTTTTTTTCGTATTCGCTTCTTTTTTTTTCGAATATATATATATATATTTTTTTTCGGATGATGATTTTTTTTTTTCCGCTATAACTATAAGACGCCTAATATCACATATATGGACTCATTGGTTTATTAGCAATCTCGAATTCGTGGAATCTAAGCAATTAATAACTCATCCAATCCGACAATGGGTTGAAAAGAAAGCCAAAAGGATATATCTGAGTAAATATAGTGACTTAAATTCAACAAGAAAAATAAGGCTAAGGCTCAAGTTGGCTCACTAAGTGGAAGATATTGAAGGTAGGATCAATGTGAGGCCAAGGGCTTAATCCTAAGTGCCTTAATCACTTTTGTACATAAAAAGCCGCCAATGATATCAACATGTATAATAAAGCAAGTTCTAGAATATTCGAAACATATGTGATGCTCTCGTAAAAAAATCTGAGTATAAAGATAAATACTCTTTTTTTTTAAAGGCTCAAATCTCACATATTTAAGTAGGCTTTGTGTCGACTTTTGCGCATCCGGTCTTAAATCATTTGAAGAAAAAGAATAATCATCCTAATACCAAATAGTTATTCCTAATTGTTTCTCTCATGTTCTAATTCACGCACATCGGTTTGCTCGAGACAAGATATGTATTCATCAACATAAAAATCTCCCCCACACCTAAACTCTGCATTGTCCTCAATGTAGATTTCTAATGAAAATAGTAGCTAAAATCTAAAGATTCCCACCCCAAATTTTCATTGTAATATTTCAGAGTAGATGTGAAGTGATAAAAGTGATATTGAAAAAAAACTTCCCTGATAGTGATGAAGTCGTAGAGAAATTCCGAGCGAGAGGATATTTGTTCCCGAGCCTAGTGAGATCTTGTAACATATGTAGCATATAGCAAGCCTGCTTAATCATCAAATAAAACATAGATAAAAACGAAAATATTGCAATAACAAAATAAAATAGGATAGTATTGGGTTGCCTCCCAATGAGCGCTTTTCTTTAACGTCTTTGGCTAGACGTAGTCTCCGTTCTTCAAATTCACTCATAAATGGGTCGGCTCAGCTTGATCTCTTCGACGCAAGCCAAAACATGATTCTCAAAATAAGGTTTAAGCCTATGACCGTTAACTTTGAAACATTTATCAGAAGACATGCTCTCAATTTCAATAACGCCATTGGGAAAAATATTTTTGACACTGTATGGTCCCATCAAACGAGAGTTGAGTTTACCTGGCATGAACTTCAACCTCGAATTGTAAAGGAGAACTTTTTGGCCAACCATGAATTCTTTTTTATGCAAGAGTTTGTCGTGAAAATGCTTCGTGCGTTCCTTGTACATTCTCGCATTCTCATAGGCTTCTAGGCGAATTTCTTCAAGTTCTTGTAGCTGAAATTTCCGTTCCTCACCAGCTTTTGTGGCTTCCATGTTACACTGTTTAACTGCCCAAAAAGCACGATGTTCAATTTCAACAGGTAAATGACACATCTTACTGAAAACTAGGCGATATGGCGACATCCCAATTGGTGTTTTAAAAGCAGTGCGATATGCCCAAAGTGCATCGTCTAATCGCAAGCTCCAATCCTTACGATTCGGGTTTACGGTTTTTTCCAAAATATTCTTGACCTCCCTATTTGAAACTTCAGCTTGTCCGTTTGATTGTGGATGATAAGTAGTGGCCAGTCGATGATGTACTCCGTATTTGCGCATGAGCGCTTCCACCGTGCGATTGCAAAAGTGTGTGCCTTGGTCGCTTATAATTGCGCGAGGAACGCCGAACCTACTAAAGATATTTGTTTTAAGAAATCCTACAACAACTTTAGAATCGTTAGTTCGGGTAGCCTTTGCTTCCACCCACTTCGAGACATAATCAACGGCAAGTAATATATAAAGAAAACCAAACGAGCTTGGAAAAGGTCCCATAAAATCCATTCCCCAAACATCGAAAATTTCGCAAATTAAAATAGGATTTTGTGGCATCTCATTTCTAAAAGAAATTGTACCTGTTCTTTGACAATTAGGACAACTCTTGCAGAATAAATAAGCATCTTTAAAAATAGTTTCCCAATAAAATCCACAGTCTAAAATCTTTCTAACTGTTCGTTTAGGTCCGAAATGTCCTCCACATGCATATGTATGACAGTGAGTGAGTATATCATTAATTTCATCATTTGCAACGCACCTACGTATTATTTGGTCCGATCCAATTTTCCACAG
This sequence comes from Craterostigma plantagineum, assembly GCA_027422505.1. Classification (NCBI taxonomy): domain Eukaryota; kingdom Viridiplantae; phylum Streptophyta; class Magnoliopsida; order Lamiales; family Linderniaceae; genus Craterostigma; species Craterostigma plantagineum. Next base: position 34,114 of record JAPQWV010001507.1, on the reverse strand, counting down.
ATATGGCTCATCCCAAATATAATACTTAGAATCACTCTTAATCTTATTTCTCCTTGAAGAACTCAAATATGGAGGTAGCACACCAGTTACCAAATAATTAACTAAGTCAGCAAACCAAGGTTCGTGATATTCCTTACCTTGAAGCCGAAATAATTGTTCGTCCGGAAATGTTTCAGTAATCGGTAGTGGCTCCTCATCACGGATCAAACGGCTCAAGTGGTCTGCTACAGAGTTGTCCACGCCTTTTCGGTCTTTGATCTCCCAATCAAATTCTTGAAGCAACAAAATCCATCGTATTAAGCGCGGCTTTGACTCCTTCTTCGACAACAAATATTTTAGAGCTGCATGGTCAGAATAAACAATAACTTTAGATCCCAATAAATAAGACCTAAATTTATCAAATGCAAAAACAATAGATAAAAGCTCTTTTTCAGTTGTGGTGTAGTTGCATTGTGCCGAGTCAAGCGTCTTTGAAGCGTAGTATATGACGTGACTCTTCTTTCCATCCTTTTGCCCAAGTACAGCTCCAGACGGCGTACTTGCTTGCATCGCACATAAGTTCGAACGGCAGCTCCCAGTTTGGAGGTTGAATTATAGGTGCAGTAGTAAGTAATAGCTTTAACTTATTGAATGCCTCCTTGCACTCGTCCCCAAAATTGAATGGTACGTCATTCTGAAGTAGTCTTGACATTGGTTGAGCGATTTTCGAGAAATCCTTAATAAATCTCCTGTAAAAACCTGCATGACCAAGAAAACTTCGAATTTCTCGAACATTAGTGGGGTATAACAAATTAGAGATCAAATCGACCTTAGCCTTGTCTACTTCAATCCCTCGAGACGAAACTACATGGCCAAGAACTATTCCTTCTTTAACCATAAAATGGCATTTTTCATAGTTAAGTACAAGATTTTTATCGATGCAACGTTTCAGAACTTCGACTAGATTATCAAGGCAATGATCAAACGAGTCTCCATAAACAGTAAAATCATCCATGAATATTTCAATGCATGTTTCTATTAAATCAGAAAATATACTCATCATGCATCGTTGAAATGTACCAGGAGCATTACATAAACCAAAGGGCATGCGACGATATGCAAACGTACCAAAGGGACATGTGAAAGTAGTTTTCTCTTGATCCTCAGGTGCCACGACAATTTGATAATAACCAGAAAATCCATCGAGAAAACAAAAGAAAGACTTACCTGCCAATCTTTCTAGCATTTGATCAATGAAGGGTAGCGGAAAATGATCCTTTCGAGTAGCCGCATTTAACTTACGAAATCAATGCACATTCGCCAACCCGTTTGTAATCTCATTGGTACCAATTCATTTTTATCATTTTTCACAAGTGAGAAACCAGATTTCTTAGGCACAACATGAACTGGACTTACCCATTGGCTATCAGATATTGGAAATATAATTCCCATATCTAATAGTTTAAGAATTTCTTTCATAACTACCTCTTTCATGACAGGATTGAGCTTGCGCTGTGGTTCTCGAATCGGCTTGGAGTCGGGCTCAAGTAGGATCCTGTGCATGCATATCGAGGGGCTTATACCTTTGATGTCGGCCAAAGTTCATCCTATAGCGCTTTTGTATTCCTTCAAAACACGTATCAGTTTCTCCTCTTGGGTAATGGACAAGTCATTTGAAATAATGACTGGCAAAGTTTCTTCATCTCCCAAATAGCAGTACTTAAGATGTTTAGGTAGATCCTTCAGTTCCAACTTCGGTGCCTGTTCTATAGAAGGAACAATTTTTGCGTTAGGAATAGGTAATGAAAACGTGTTCTTACCCGATTGATCGTGAGCTTCTGGAAGTGCGTGTAACGTCATGAGTGCTTCCCTGATATCTTCATCCACTTCAAACTGCAAATCTTTTTCTGTTTTGCTACTCTTAATCACAAAATCGAGTGTGTCCTTACTGACATTACGCTCAAAATCATCTCGAACAAATGCATCAATCATACTAACAGATTCGGGTTCATCAGGATATTTCATAGCATCAAACACACTCATAGTAAGTTTTTCACCATCAAACTCAAAAGTAAGAGTTCCCGAATCAACGTCTATCTTAGTTTTAGCCGTTTTCATGAACGATCTTCCTAATAAAATAACAGCAGAATCAAGTGCATGATCATCACCCATGTCTACTATAAAAATCAGCAGGAAAAATAAATTCACCACATTTTACTAACACATCTTCAACCAATCATTCGGGATAAATAATGGACCTATTTGCTAATTGAATACAAATATCAGTGCACTTAAGAGGTCACATACTCATCTCATTAAACAAAGATAATGGCATAACATTAATAGAAGCTCCTAAATCTAACATGGCATTATTTATTTTCCTTTTCCCTATAGTAACCGATATAGCAAACATACCTGGGTCCTTGCATTTTTGAGGTAATTTTCTTTGAAGCGCAGCGGAAACATTATCATTTACGAGGATTTTACCTTCAGCCTTATGTTTCCTTTTGTTCGAACACATTTCCTTTAAAAATTTTGCGTAGCGTGGGATTTGCTTGATAGCATCCAAAAGTGGAATGTTGATCTCGACTTTGCTGAAGGTCTCTATTATACTCTTTTCCTCTTCTTCTTGTTTCACCCTAGCAAACCTTCCAGGAAAAGGGGGAGGAATAACAAGATTAGGTTTAAAAACAGAATCATTTTACTTTCTTTTCGTTGTCTTTAGTCTCATCTCCACTTGGTAGTTTTGTTGGGGCTTCGTCATCATTAGGCGGACCGATCTCTTTCCCGTTTCGAAGAGTCATAACACTCACATTTTCTCTTGGGTTGATCTCGACTTGGGCTGGTAGTGTTCCCTTCTCATTCTGCATTTGACTCCTTTGTGCTGCGAGTTGAGACACCTGCCTTTCTAGGTTTTGTACGCTAGCGCGTGTTTCATGTATGCTTGATCGTGTCTCCTGTTGAAACGTAGCAGTGCTATTGGCTAAATTCATAACGATATCCTCTAAAGACATACCTGATTTTGAAGGTGCAGCTTGTTGATGAGGAATTGGCGGTCGCGGTGCTTGTTGCATGAAACCTGGTGGCCGATTCCCGTAGCTCAAATTTGGATGGTCTCTCCATCCGGGATTGTAATGACTTGAGAATGGATCATAACGTTTTTGAGATGGCCCTGCAAATCCTCCAACTGCATTTGCTTGCTCACTAGTGACAAATTGATGTGAGGGACAATTCTCCGTTGAATGTCCGGTGAGCGTACAAATACCACAAGTCTTCACATGATGAGTTTTTCCTGAAACAAGTTTCTCCACAAGCGAAGTTAGAGAATCTAATTTTTGCTCAAAAGATGTACTTACCCCGCTAGCCCGTTGTTGACCTACGTCTTGACGTGTTCCGAATTGTTGCGCATTCGTAGCCATGCTTGAAATTAAACGACGAGCTTCTTCAGCCGTTTTATCAACTAATGCTCCACCACTTGCTGCGTCGATCATGTTTCGTTCCATTGGTAATAGCCCTTCGTAGAAGTATTGAATAAGCGCTAACTCGGAAATTTGATGATATGGGCAGCTTGCACATAATCGCTTGAATCTCTCCCAATATTCGTGTAAAGTTTCTCCAGTAAACTGTCGAATCCCATATATTTCTTTTCGTATGTTTGCGGCACGAGACGCGGGAAAGAATTTTTCGAGGAATTGCTTCTTTAGCTCAGCCCATGTATTTATAGAGCCAGAGGGCAAATAGTACAACCAATCTTTCGCAAGATCGGCCAGCGAGAAAGGAAAAGCACGAAGAGTGATTTGGTCTTCGCTTACGCCACTAGGCTTCATGGTTGAGCAAACCATGTGGAACTCCGTGTTTGTGTGGATCCTCACCTGCGTTACCATGAAAAGTAGGAAGTAAATGAATTAAACCAGATTTTAATTCAAAAGGTGTTTGAGGAATTGGAAATTCAATGCAAAGTGGCTGCTGGTGAACATCTGGAGTAGCCATATCCCTCAAGGTCAGGCGGACTGGTTGTTGTTGCTGTTCATTTTCCATATCGCTTGATGAAAATTCCTCGTCTGACGTGGCGTCGGATTTTGAGATTTTCAATTTGTCCTTTTCTCTCTTTGCCTTCTGATTTGCCCGTGCAGTCTTCTCTATCTCTGGATCAAAGATTAGAATACCAGTACGAGAAGAACGGGGCATAAGCTTGAAAAATAATAATAATGATAATCGAATTAAAAGTAGAAATAAATCAATTAGATACCACCTTCCCCGGCAACGGCGCCAAAATTTGGTCGCGTCGAAAACGGCCAAAAATAAAATTTATCACCTCAATCACTCATACGAGTATAGCGAAAGTAGGGATCGTCTCCACAGGGAAAATGGTTGATTTATTTCTAATTTCAAACTCGATCAATAATTATAATAACAATAATAATATTAATAATAATGATATGAAGGGGGTTTTGATGATAATGTTTTTAACACAATAGCGAGAAATAAAAATATCGAGACTAACGATAATAAAATAATAGTCGAAGGAATTATTCTCCACCTAAATTTATTTAACTGATCATCGATTTAATAAAATATTATGTCAGCGCAAGCATAATCGGTTATAGTTATCGACGAACGCCTAATAACAAATCTTTTCTTACTTTCTTGGTAAATAAGAGACGCTCTATAATTACTTCCCTAATCGAAAAATAATCTCCGGGACGCCCTGCAAGATTTAAAGTTCCGACAGCGTTAAATACGAAAAAGACCCGATTATTGACTAATAAACTCGGACGCCGGTTTATTAAAATCAAATTGTTTAACCTTACAATATAACTTACACTTACGGAATGTAGAGAAGTTGAATATTATTTGCTACTTATTAAAACTAACAAACAATTACAGATTTGTTGTTTTAATTAGCTATTGATTACCTAAATCTCATAAACATTGGCCACTGTTTATTTAATCTAAGTTCATCGATATAATTAATTCAAAGGTAAACGAATACTCACGCTTTCACCAATGTGCTCGATTTCATCTCACAGTTTTAACAAACCGGGCTTCGAATAATCCTTCACTATGGAAATTAGCTGCTAAACATATTAATAAAAATGCATATAGAATTGATCGACATATTGGAACATAAAACTAATTACTATTATTCAAATAGGGATTTCTACGATTTATACTTATCTTACTCAAGCAACAAACATCATCAAACGATTAATGGCTTTGAGGAGAACAGTTACGGAAACAACTTTGACTAGAAACATAAATACCAACAATCAATTATGAGATCTAACAATAGGTTTCAATACCATCTTGCTGTAACTTAGTGAACTTATATTATTATTTTATAAAAGTAGCAATGAAGACAATCGAAGCATACTCAACAGATTAAAATAAAAACAGCAAGGATTCGACACAAAAAGAAAATACTAATTGTAATCATTAAACCCATAAAACCGAATAGACAATCATTAATTCTGTCTTGAGATGTAAAATAATACGTAAGTTCAGAATGGAAAGATAAAGCAAACGATTACTGAACTGCCTTTGAGGATGATTTCTCGCTCTCTTCTGCTCGCTCCTTCGTATCTGGTATGAGAGCTAACAGCTTGGAAGAAAATACGAACTGCCTCGATCTCTCTCAGTTTTCTATCATCTACGCTAAATCTCTGTCTCGCTCTCAATTTATTTCTGCTAAGCTCTCAATTTATTTCTGCTAAGCTCCCTACCTCCTACCTTCGGCAGCTTACTCACGCTCTCCTTTTATAGCTGAAGATCTGAACCGGTTCTTCCATTTTCAAGGTAGAGACATGGATCTAGTTTTATCAAGCGTGATTCTCCAATTTCTTTCTCTTTTGTCTCGTTGTTCCTCTTTTCAACAAAGCTATATTGTGAAATCTTGAAATCACGATGGCTTCCTTCATTCAACGACAACTTTCACAAATTTAGCAGCCATAATAGATCTGTTTATATCTTCTTTGACTGTGAATGGCGTGCGTTCTTGAGCTGACTTTTCCTCATTGTTTCAGTCGTTGATAATATCTGTTCTTTCATCATCTTAGGGCAAAGCTGATTGGGCCTATTGAAGTTTAAATGGGCCTTAATGAAGTTTAATTCGTCCAAGACCAAGAGGGCTCACGCACGCATTCAATTAGAAACATGCCCACTTTGATCTGCTTGTTTGAATCATTTCTTGTTTTGGTCTATTTTGCTCCAAAGTCTGTACAACATGTAATTGGAATATAAGCATAGAATATCCGTGTATGACTGTACAAATATAGACCAAAAATGCACTTTTACGGGGTATAAAATATTATAAATTATTGTGCATCACATTGCACACCCCTACTTCATATGATGGAATTAAGTACTTGGTCTCCTCTCCTATAGTGAATAATAGAAAAAATAAATCAATATAACTGATGATCCAAAGTTTATAATTTTGCCTAGAGTATAACTAAAATGAGCTTAATTGTCTCAAAAAATTATCTAGTCAAGTTCTAAATCTAAAACGGTAGCTCCGCTACCTACAAAAATAAGGGTCAAAACTGTTATTTTAATATTTTCTTTGTTTGTGAAGAATAGACGATCTTTCGTTATTTGGTTCAACGCACACTACTCACAAAGAGGGGACATAATATGTTTTTCAATTTGCTCTTTACTTCTCTCACACCGACTCTTCTTACAGTACATTCACGTTATATTTATATAGTACTACAACCACTATATTTTATTATTTCTTCCACTAACGAAATTCAATCAATCGAGTGCATTGCTCCTTACTTTATTCCTCAAATTCAACCTTTCTTTTTCCTTAATTTGTGAGTCTTGTTTTTGGGTTGTCTCCTCATAGATTTGGTTTCCTTTTCTTCCTTGAATTCAGCTTTTCTTATCTTTTCTGTCTTCTTGTCATTTAAGCTTTGAGATTAGTCAACATATTCATCCCTTAAGCTCAAAGTCTTTCGATCCTTCATCCCCAACATCTGCATTAAATTCTCAAACATACTTGTTGGTAACGGCTTCGTGAAAATATCTGCAACTTGGTCCAGACTGGCTACATGCACCATCTTTACTTCTCCATTTTTTACATGCTCCCTAACAAAATGGAATCAATGTGCTTGCTTCTCTCATGATGAACCGAATTTTCGCCAACTCAATTGCCGACTTATTATCTACACGAATTTTGGTTGGCTTGACTTGTTGAAGATTCAACTCGAGCAATAAATTTCTCAGCCATATTGCACGACAGACACACCACGATGCTGCCACCCACATACTCCGCTTCACAGGTTGATAGAGTCACTATCGGCTGTTTCTTCGATAGCCACGTGAACGTTGTGCTTCTAAATAAAATACGGCATACGTAGCCGCCCGTGCTTTTTCGATCATCGATATCTCCACACCAGTTACTGCCGGAATATCCGACCAGTTTGCCGTCGCTAGCCTTTGAATAAAATAGACCTAATGATTGTGTTCCTCGAATGTATCGAAGAATTCTCTTGATCGCCTTTAGATGTGACTGCCTTGGGTCTTCCATATAGCGGCTAACGACTCCAACACTATAAGAAATGTCGGGTCTCGTGCAAGTTAAGTATCGTAGACTTCCCACGAGACTTCGATATTCGGTTGCGTTTACTGCTTATCCTCCCTCAAACTTGGACATCTTTACTCCAAGTTCCATCGGTGTAGCTACCGGCTTGCTTTCCTCCATTTTATTTTTCTTTAATATGTCCTTCGCATACGCTTCTTGTGACACGAACATTCCCGTACTTCTTTACTCGACTTCGAGACCAAGAAAATATTTCATTAGTCCCAAGTCCGTCATCTCGAACTCCTTCGTCATCGCCTTTTTGAAGTTGTTGATTACTTCTTCATTGCTCCCCATGAAAATGAGATCATCGACATAAAGAGCGACGATGGTCATTTCACCTCCTTCTCTTTTAACGTATAACGCATGCTCGAACGGACATTGCTCGAATTTGTTCCTTTTAAAGTACCCATCGACCCGAGTGTTCAAAGTTCGCGGCGCTTGCGCCCATAAAGCGCTTCCGTTAATTTTAACACTTTGCCTTCTTCTCCTGATTTTGAATATCCCGGCGGTTGTTCTACGTAGACTTCTTCCTCAAGCTCGCCATTTAGAAAAGCGAACTTTACGTCCATTTGATAGATCGGCCAACTAAGTCGTGCAGCTTGGGCAAGGAGCAGGCGAATTGTTTCCATTCTTGCAACGGGAGCAAAGACTTCATCATAGTCTATTCCTGCTCGTTGTCGATAGACCTTCGCCACCAATCTTGCCTTGTAGCGTTCGATTTTTTCTTGAGCGTTCATCTTTCTTTTATAAGCCCATTTAACTCCTATGGGTTTCTGTCCGTGTGGCAACTCCACCAGCTTTCAAGTATCATTATTTTTTAATCGCCTTGATCTACTTGCCCATCGCCGCTTTCCATCTCTTGTTTCTTACGGCTTCTTCGAAACTAATTTGTTCCGAGTCGGCCAGTAAGCATACTAGGTGAACCTGTCCGGTTGTTTCGTACAGGTCTTGCATGCTTCGTATCCTGGGCTGTCTTGGTTCGTCTTCCTCGATATTTTCTTGAGATGAAACTGAGACAGGCGTTGGTGCAGCGCTCAATGGTTCTCCAGGCATTGTGTTTTCTTCAACGTTCCAGCCCCACGAATTTTCTTCGTCTACTCGAACATCTCGACTTACTATCACCTTTGTATTTTCTGGTTCATACAGCAGGTACGCCTTCGTCTTCTCCCAATAAAAACAAGCTTTCTACTTTTGCGTCGAGCTTGGTTCTTTTCTGGTCAGGCACATGCCCATATGCCACGCTTCCAAAAATTTTGAAGTGCGCTACGGTCGGTTTCTGACCACTCCATGCTTCTTGTGGTGTTTGATTCTCGAGACGTTGGTGTGGACATCGATTTTGAATATATACCGCACATTGTACCGCCTCGGCCCAGAACTCCTTCGGCATTCCCTTGCTTTTCAACATTAAGCGAACCATGTCAAGTATGGTTCGATTTTTCCTCTCTGCCACGCTGTTTTTTTGTGGCGAATATGGTGCGGTGAGGAACCTCCTGACGCCTTGTTCCTCGCAGAAATTTACGAAAGCGCTCGACATGTATTCTCCACCTCGGTCTGAACGGAGCGCCTTGATGCTTGCACTTGTCGCCTTCTCAACCATAGTCTTGAATTTTTTAAATGTTTCTAGTACCTCAGATTTTTCCTTCAACAAATACACCCAAGTTTTCCGCGAGTGATCGTCGATGAACGTGATGAAGTATCTTTTTTCGCTAAATGATGCCGGCATGATAGGTCCCCATATATCGGTGTGTATAAGCTCGAGCAATTTGCTAGCTCGAAATCCTGCGTGCTTCTGAAACGACGTCCTCATCTGTTTGCCAATCACGCAACTTTCGCAAAGCTTCTTTCCTCCCTCTATCATCGGCATTCCGTGCACCATGCCGCGCTTGGAGAGCTCTTTCAGGCCTTCGTAGTGTAGATGTCCGAATCGCATATGCCACAAATGACCTTTGTCGTCTAAGTCAACTTGCAAGCATTTTTCTTGAATCGTTCTCAGGTTGAGTTTGAACATTCGGTTCCTTTCCATCTCGACCCGTGCAATTATTCGACCATCTTTGTTTCGTAGTTGTAGTGAGCGGTCCTTCATGAACACCGAGCATCCATTTTCAAGCAGCTGCCCCATGCTTAAAATGTTGGCTTTTAGATCTGGTACGAAGTAGACATCCTCGACCGATCTTTGTTTGCCATCATTTTGAGTGAAAAATATATTTCCTCGGCCTCTGACTTCTATCTTCGATGTGTCTCCAAAAGACACGTGGCCATCCTCGATCTTCTTCAGATCCGTGAAGAGATGTTTGTGCCCGCTCATGTGATTGCTAGCACCGGTGTCAAGATACCATACCATGTCGCTACCCGGAGTTTTATCCTCCAGCGCCATTAAGAGAGCGCCATCACCTTTTGGATCTTCTTGTGTGACTAGGTTCACATTTTTCTTCCACCTTCTTGTTGGACCAACAGTCCTTCGCAAAATGCCTGAACTTTCCGCAATTGTAGCATTCAACGCTTGATCGATTTGAGCGGCAGCCACGTCCTCGTGCTCGACCTCGTCCTCTCCAATTTTGGTTGTTCCTTTGTCCTTCTTTTTTGTAATTGTAGCCTCGCCCTCGGCCTGTGCTTTGACCGAAGCCACGTCCTCGTTGGCCACGTCCTCTTCCTCGATTGTGGTGTGTATACAACGCCTTGTCGTTATTAATGGACAATTTCGTCTGTAGGGCCTCGTCTAAAGACTCCTGTTTCTTCTTTTTCTTTCGCTGCTCGTGAGCTTCGAGCACCAGAAAGTTCATCGACCGTCATTTTTTCAAGATCTTTGGATTCTTCAATTGCACATACTACGTTCTCGTACTCGTTCGTCAGAGATCGCAAGATTTTCTCGATGACTCGGGCATCAGTTAGGGCCTCGCCGTTTCTCTTCAACTGGTTCACGATGGTTTGCACTCTCGTTATATACTCGGACTCGCCTCCGCCCTCCTTCATTTTCGTCATTTCGAACTCGCCACGAAGAGTCTGTAACCGTACTTGCTTTTCTCGATCGACACCTTTGTACGCTTTTTCAAGCGTCTCCCATGCATCCTTCGATGTTGTGGCCACGGCTATTTTGTCGAAGCCGGCCTCGTCTACAGATTGGTAGATGGTATAAAGTGCGAACTTATCTTGTTTGCGAGGTTCCTTCAGCGTCTTTAGTTGGGCTGCTGTGTACCGTCTGTATTTGGGGGTTCGGTGTATGCGTTCACGACTATCTCCCACGAGTCTTGAGACTGGAGCAACACCTTCATTTGAATGCTCCACTTGTCGTAGTTGAATTTGGTGAGCTTCGGGATCGGCATTTGGCCAGCGGTTGCTCCGACTATCGACATAGCTCCGAAACCATTTTGTTATTTTAATATGTTCTTTGTTTGTGAAGAATAGACTATCTTTTGTTATTTTCTTCAACGCACACTACTCACAAAGAAAAGAGGGGACATAATATGTTTTTCAATTTGCTCTTTACTTCTCTCACACCCACTCTTCTTACAGTACATTCACGTTATATTTATATAGTACTACAACCACTATATTTTATTATTTCTTCCACTAACGAAATTCAATCAATCGAGTGCATTGCTCCTTACTTTATTCCTCAAATTCAACCTTTCTTTTTCCTTAATTTGTGAGTCTTGTTTTTGGGTTGGCTCCTCATAGAATTGGTTTCTTTTTCTTCCTTGAATTCAGCTTTGATTTTCTTTTCTGTCTTCTTGTCGTTTAAGCTTTGAGATTAGTCAACAAAAACTATATTACCTCTTACTACGTGTTAGATAAACGCATTAGCATATCTCTCCGTCTTTGATACAAGTGTACTTACGTAAGTTATGTTACTATTATACTAACTTTAAGACAAGTTAACATATCATATCACGTAATAAATGGCTTGTAGAATGCTCAAACTTGTTATGTAGTAAGTAGTCAAACCAAGGATTCATGCATGTCTGTGATGTTCCAATTATACTACAAAAAGAAATATATTGAAAAACTAACCTTGGATGATGGCTACTTTTCACAGATTTTTGTCCATATTTCCTTCATTTGTATCCATCATCAAGAACGTCTCCATCGCTCCTCGTATGAAATGCAACCCTCGGAGGAACACTTTCGTTCTTTCTCTTCTTCCCCAATCTTGACTTTTTCCTTAAGTTCTCATCTTCTCTAACATCATATGAAGGCTGACGAATAAAAAACCAGACAAATCAAGTTGGTCCGAAGAAGCTTGATATTGAAGTAGTACTTGATCAGGGTTTTGCACTTGCATGGACGATGATTGGTTTAGTAACTGTGAAGGTAGAGAATTATCAGCATCATCATTGTAATAGTTATTGCTGCAAAAATATCATTATGTAGTAATGGGAATTGTAATGTCGAAGATGGCGGAGGATGAGGAACGACGAAGTAAGGATAATTTTCACCTTCCATAGTCTAATAATAGAAGGTGATTTTCAAAGAATGTTTCTCAATGAATTTCTCGATTTATAGAGTGTTAGGTGGGAAACAACACAGATACGTAGGTATGAAGCATATTTGTGGAGCTCTCTTATATTCTATAAAACATTTTCTTGAAGGCATGAGATCATATGTGGAAAGGGTCTATTGCTTTTGCCTTGTAAGCTGTAATACGTGTAAGAATAGCCGATAACAGTTCACCTAATAATTTAGTTTAGGTTCAACTCCCATGAGCAGACGTGGCTATATATATAGATATTAGGGGTGTAATTTGTATTAAATAATTTAGAATCGGCTCGCAAAAAAGATAGGGTAAGACAAAAGGCAGACAAATATGAGTGAAGACTTGTCTGTCTTATCAAGAATAACAAGTTACAAGAGCTACTGCCGCGTGCCGACACGACAGGGTTGTTTGGAAAATAAAATCAAACTTAAAAGTTTAAAGTCAAGTTTTAACCATTTAAAAAAGAAATAGGAAATGGAACTGCTAACTTATATATTACAAGTATCGTACAAAACCAAACAAAATTCAATACTCATTTAAACGGTATTATATCAACGACCAAAAGAGACGATGTGAATCCCAAAAGATAAATAATACACATCCTCCAATATAGATAGATATCAGAACTCAAAGCCAATAAAACTGACAGAATAACAATAAATAAGACAATATAGTTAGATGACGTGGTTATCTATATCACTTATTTCTTGGACGTGGAATCACATAGCATAAGAAAAGATTTAGGACGACTTATCTGATATACAAACATGAATCCACCAACCTCATGTTTTATAACACAAGACAATAAAATCCATAGACATAGTACATATTCTTGTCCTATGTAAGTGTTCACATAAGAGAGGCTGAGTCAAACAATAGTAATCATCCTGATGATATCAAGCACTGTTTTCCAGTTACCATCACGAAACAGTTACGCCATAAGACACAAACACACCAATTAATAACGGTACTTGGTAGAGTAATCTTTTGGCGCAATGACTAGACCCCGCCCTTTTCTTTTTTTTTTTTTTCGAAACGATAACTTGCATTAATAACAAAGATACATGGATAAATAGCCCGAAGGGTCTCAACGGTTCATCGTCGACCGAGAGAACAAAGGCTCACATAGGAGCACCAAACAATCCCACAAGGGGAAAAAACACTCCCACGTGGGGAGAAATGGGTCCACAAGGGACAAAAAACCGACAGAAAACAGAACATCATAATCTACGGCCAAAAACTAAAGAACCTATAACAGAAAAAGCGATTAAGCTAAATCTACAATACTCTTCACTTTAACCAGGCCATCAACGTCTGAGTTTTGTCTTCATCAGACTGAAAGCTCCACTAGGGAGAAAAGGCTCCCGACCCAAGGGTCGGGAGAGACGAGGTCCCACAAAGGGGAGACTCAAGTCTGTGGCGAGGGCTGGCGACAGGCGATGGGAGGGCGGCGGACCGGCAGGCGGCGGCTCTTGACGAGCCGGGCATCGGGGTGGGCGTGGCGGGCGAAGGCGGAGGCAGAGACGGCGGCCGGCGGAGGTGGAGCAGAGGCGGCGAGCGGAGGTGGAGTGGAGCTCGGCGACGACAGGGAGCGGCGGCGGTAGGCGGCAAAGGCGGCGGAGGCAGAGACGGCGACGGAGGTTGGCCGAGGCGGAGGTAGAGACGGCGGAGGTTGGCAGAGGCGGAGGCAGAGAAGGCGGCGGGCGGAAGTGGAGCAGAGGCGGCGAGCGGAGGTGGAGTGGAGCTCGGCGACGACAGGGAGCGGCGGCGGAAGGCGGTGGTTGGCAGAGACGGCGGCGGAGGTTGGCCGAGGCGGAGGTAGAGACGGCGGAGGTTGGCAGAGGCGGAGGCAGAGAAGGCGGCGGGCGGAAGTGTAGCAGAGGCGGCGAGCGGAGGTGGAGTGGAGCTCGGCGACGACAGGGAGCGGCGGCGGTAGGCGGCAAAGGAGTAAGCAATTTTTTTTTTTTTGTTAGAAAGAAAGAAAAGGGAAAAAAAGAAAACGGCTCCCAACCTCCATTAATGGAGGTGGGGGAGGAGGTAACGCAGAAGGGTGGGTGTTTGTTGGAGGGTGGTGGGTGGTAGGGGTGGGTGGCGGCGGCTTGGGGTGAAGGAAGAAGAAAGGGTTAGGTTTTGGTCAGTTAGACCACGCCCTTTTCTAGCGCCACGGTAAACGGTCTCAACAATGTCGATGAACTCTTGCTTATCCTTCATAGCCCAGTTGATCTTGTTGTTGTTTCCAGTCCCAGGATCGATCATTATGTGCTTGTTCCTGAAAAAGAACATAACAGTCGAAGGATTGTAGAGCTCGTACATTGTGTTAAAGTCGGGCACTTCAGTGATGTCCACAATGTATATGACCGCAAAGTTCTTCATCGTTTCTGCTACTGAAGTCAACACTTCATCCATCTGTGAAGAAAGAGGGTAAAAAAACAGTCATTACAATGTTTCCATTTGTAATTCACACATGTTTCAGTTACAAAGAGCTTGCTTTCAAACAGATACACAAGGTTCTATAGATCTAATCCCTTCCAAGTTTACGATGCAAGAAATTCATATCATCGCCCATCTTGAAAAACTTATATGCAATCGAGGTCCTGAAACCTTGAATTAGCATAGCAGCTAACCCTGTTTCAAATTCCTCCCCAATTACAAGGTACGCGCAATTAATAATTCCAAAAAAACAGCTAACCCTAATAAAAAATTGACTATCTCAACCAGCCTATTATACAGATTCCGAAGTGAAGATCACCGGGCAGAGAATCATCAAAACCCTAGCTCAATTCAACAACAGGCCAAAAACAGAGAAATGAATAAAGCATGATACACAAACTGACGAGGAGAATATCTCAATTGCACTTACCTGCATACAGGTTTCATCCCAATCATGACCGAAGCGGATGATGACGAGGCGTTCTTCCTCCGCAAGGATCGCCTGGTCGACTGCCCAACCAGAGTGAAGGTGCGGCAACAGATACGACATCGTTTACGAATCCTTCGAATTTCCTTTCTTCCTTTTAACGTTTTTGCGTGGAAAGTTGAGTGGAAGAATAAAGCTGAAAAATAAATGTGGAGTTCAATGGAGAGTTCTTGAAGTTTGCATATTCAGTTGGGCCTTCGATTATGTAGGCCAATTAATTGGGCTAGAAATGGTAGGCCCATTTTATATGTGTTAGAATGAACAGGCCCATTTTAAATGGGCCTATTCCACTGCTTAATTACTAGCTTTTTTGACTAGCATTTCGTATTTAAAAAAGAAATAAATTTATATGTAAATAGAGATATTGTCCGATGCTTGCTTATTTATAAGAAATTTGTTGAGTTATTTTTAAAATATAAATAAATTGATATTCATTGATCAGTTTATCATTTTTCATCCACTCACACAACTCACAAGATAAAGATATTAATTGAAAAAGGCCAGATTAAGTATTAAGTTGAATGGTTCTGCGTATCAAGGGCTCATTAAGTACTGTCAATATTCAAAAGCCAAAACTGAATACTTTTACTCAAACTCACCCGACCGGATTGTATGGGGGCTCATGTGTTGGGTGGAGTTCTAAATTCTTCCTGGGGAGCTTCGAACCTGAAGTAATAGAGGCGACGGCAATAAGGGAAGCTATGCAGTTGGCTCAACTAAGGCATTGGGACAGCATCATCATCGAATGAGACTGTAAGGGACTAATCCAACTATTGCAATTGGGAAGTGCAGACTCAGCTTGCAGCGGTACACTCCTCTCCGACTGTCTATCTTGGTCTAGCTCCCGAGTTTGCTTCGTTAGCCGAGATTGTAATCGTGTTGCGCAGTACGTAGCTAAAACTATGGGTTACAATGGTGAGGGATGTGTTGCCCCCAGGGGCGGACCCAGCTCTAGATGGCTGGGGGGTCAAGAATATTCAGCCCAGCCCACATTAATCCAGCCCATACTAACTAATCTGAAAATAAAAGAAAATAGCCTAGGGAAGAGTCGAACTCAGGTCGTTAAGATGGAAGAACCTTCATACAACTCCAATAACTACTAGACTACTGCAATTTTCGTAAACATGTAATACATATAATATACTTAGCAGCAAAGCGACTGGGGGGTCAAGGGCCCCCCCAAGCCCCTACGTGGGTCCGCCCCTGGTTGCCCCGACCCAAGCCATGGCTATGCTCCTGTCCTGTGTTCAGATTCTACTTAATGAAATTCAGTTATCCCTAAAAAAAAAATACTTCCACTATTAAAGTATTAACTAAAGCCTTCGTTAGACATAAACTAAGGGGTCGTAATTAAGACAAAGGTCAACGTATTTTTCACCGCCACTATAACAATTAAATCTGTTCTGCACCAGTCAAGAAGCATCAGAAAACAACTCCGTATATTACAAAAGAAAATAAAAAATAGAAGTACGAAAATATGCTTTAAAAACAAAATTTAATCTGACCATGAGTGAAGAAGCTAATGTAATATTTGTATCCCACATAGTAATTGTCTGAAGTCCACACGGTCAAGTAATCATAACGCTGTTTGACACCCACTTCTCTATCTATACTTGTATATATATATATTACTATATTAAAAGAGTGAATGCGGCCTGTTATTAGCATGGCTCACAGGCTATTTATTTAGTCTTATCAATACACTTGAATTTATAGGTTGTAGGTTTCCATCATTTATTAATTAATAAACTGAAAAACAATAAAGCTCGGGAAATAGTACAATTAATAAACATTATCAAGACACTTGAAATTATGTTGCGTTAGGAAGAGCTAAATCACTCCATGAAATACACATATTGATTTAAAGATTAATACTTTTTACTAATCGGTATCGTACTTGAATTATGTTTAGAAACTATAGGGCAACCTCCAACCCTGAGAACTTCATTTAATTGTATTAAAAAATACAGCTGCTACAATACTTTTCTACTAACTCATTAACTCTATCTTTTACGCTAATTTTTACTCCAATCCATTAACTCTAATTTCAACTCTAAAAATAATATTCTTATTTATTGTGATTATTATAATTAATTTATATAACAAAGCAATGCAAGTTAATTACGTTATGCCTAAAAATTTATTTATGCTTATGAATCATTCAATATAGTTAATACAGATATCGCATGTAAGTGTGATTTGAACTTTATTTTCTTATGTTGTATTTATTACACTAATATACATGTCTTAAGTTTTAAATTTTTATAAAACTTTATATTCGTTTATAACTATTAAAAAATTGATTATTATAATAATTAATTAATGTTCACGAATCAATTATAATTAAAATAAACTTTCAAATAAAAAGAAAAAACATAATAAAAATTATATCGCTATTTTAGCTTCGAAAATAGTAAGGTTCTCTACAAGTGCATTATTGGTGGTCCATACTGTAATGACGTTAGATATAGAGTTTAATTGGAGTAACCTTATATTCTATTTTTGCGTTTTACGCTAAATAGTGTACATAGATGTTCTAATACTCAGCAACAACGTTATTTTATGACAGTGCATGTATATCGAATATTATGTTGTTCTACCTTGAGAATATATATTAATTGTTTTAATCATTCGGTTCCGAGTACGATTACGCATGGTGCTGCCTTATCATCTAGTACTTCTATAAAAGGTAGAATATGGCCAGTCTCCACCGAAGGTAACAGGTAACGTTTTAGATTTAGATATTTCTAAGACAAAATGGTAATACCCAGTTTTATTAATGTTTTATTTGGATATGACGACAACTATGATGCAATATTGTAATATAATAAAAAAGTGGTGAGACCCACATGAAAATGAACCCCATCGTCCTCAAGCAGGGACGGATCTACAGTGGGGCTCGGGGGGTCTGCTGCCCCCCCCCCCCCCCCCCCCGGCCGGCCGGCTTACCCCTTAGGTGTGTGCTCGGACTGGTGCTGATTTTCCCTCTACGCGGATGAAAAGCCCCCCTGAAGAAGATGATGAATAGGGGCTAGGCAGCCGCTGGGCTTTGTTCTCAAATTTGGGTTGGGTTGGCTGGTTAGAAAAATAATAATTTGGGCTTTTCTTTATCTCTTCTTTCTTGTTTGGGCTTTATCTCTGATTTTGCGTTGGGTGGGCTTTATTCTCAGTTTTGGGTTGGGTGGACTGATTAAAAAAATAGTTTGGGCCATATACGCTCTACTTAATTCATGTTTATTCCTGAAAATTCATTTTATTTGTGGGCCCAACTTAGGTATTTCGCCGTTGAATTGCTTAATTCCTTTTAGTTCAGTTGTAATTTTTTTTATTTATAACTTAAAATATACAAAATTACATTAAATAAAAATGGCATTCTGCAATAAAATAAATAAAGTTAGAATCGTACAGAAGGATTCTTTTTAGAATATTAATCGAAATATAAACCGTTTATAGATAAAATGATGTGGGAAGGTGGTTGGATTTTGTGGCTGGTTGACGAGCGGGATAGTGTGATTGAGCAGTCAGGGCCATTTTTTCTGCCACGTGTTTTTAAACAAAGCGAGGCCCCAAACATAAGTGTAGCTCAAATACTAAAAAAGTTATCCTAAACATTATATGCTTCTAGATGAACGGGTCAAAATCTGGCGCTGTCGAGCCCCCCCAAGCGTGTAATCCTAGATCCGTCACTGTCCTCAAGCCCACTTGGTCCCTGATGCTCACTTGCCTCAATCTTCAGAATCACGCTTGGGGACCTAGGGAATGCACGTCCATGTGAAGCCCATCCCTAAAAACAACGAAGCTGGGGACAAATGCTCGCTCGAAATCGACCCCGAGCTGCGCCACACCTTCCAACGCAATTATTGACTGTTTGCAAGTTCGACTGGTTATTGCCAAGGTTGTTGCGCCGACGGCAAATCGGTGATCGGAAGCTCCGGCGCGTTGTGAGCGTCGACGTGAATCTTCAATCACTTCTTCGTTCGCAAGCCTAGGAAGGTCCTCTCGAACTCCTGAGGAGTGAGGTCGGAGAACTTTGTGACGCCGTGCTCCGCCGTAGGGTCGAGTAGCTGACGGCGCTTGGCACGGCGAAGGTTAGACTTGAAGACCTTGAACCTGTGCTCGTGCTACTCCTCGGTGGCGTATGTTTTTCCAAACTTCGACTTGAAGAGGGCGAAGTGGTGGTCGGCGTTTAGCAGGTGGTCGACGATCGATTCGTCGCCGCCGTCGGACGATGACACGACTTGGCGGATCAGAGGATCCTCTGCTGCGTCGATCGCAGAGGATAACAGCACGAAGCTGAGAAGAATGATACAGAGGAGAGGAGAAGAAGAGAGAATAGCCATTGTTGAATGAGCTCGTGAAGAAAAAGATGTTATCTTGTGCAGAATTTTTATTTAGGGGAAAGAGGGTAGTGATTGGTCCGCCAATCGATGACACCGTTCTTTTGGGAAGGATGGTACTGAATATGTTGGTTTTCAAGGGAAACAGGAGACCGAAGGAATTGTTGTTGATGGTTTTGCAGTCGATCCTCTTTTAAAATAGGCTTAATTTGAGGAGTGATTCAGGTGGCGGTCATATAGAGCTTCTGCGGAGACCATTAACTCATGAAGACTTTGGAGACTTCTAACAGGTAGGCATCTTCTTTTCATCTAAGGGTGCAATCAACTTTTTTATTGGATTATTTTCTAATAATTTTTATATTGTTGTTGTGGTGTATGCTCAATTTGTCGTAGTTGCGAGTTGTGCGAAAATTTTGTGGTCTCAATTTCTATATTCCGTAATCCGTAGTTGCCTCAGGAATTTCTGTTTTAAAGTTTCTGCATATTTGTTTAAATTGCTGGCAACGCTTGCTCTACTAAGCGACTTATTTATAATTAATATACTACTATAAAAGAGGGAATTAGCCCAGTCAACCTTCCAAGTCACACGTCATCTTTTGGCTTTTCATATCTCCCACGTAACATGGCAACTGTAGGTAACTGTTTGAACTAAATATATATTTTATTTGAATAAATATGATAGGCTCTTACTATTTTATTTGAATAGCTCTTAGTGGATTACACATGTTGCTCAGCTAGTTTTATAAAGAATATAAATATTTTAGGGCGATCGACATCTTTAGTCCCCAAAGTTTGGGGCATGGGCGTTTTTGGTCCCCCATATTCCGAGGTGACACTTTTGGTCCCCGATGTTACCGATTTTGGACGGTTTTGGTCCCTCAATTAATTTAATCGTTAATTTAGACGAAATTTCACATGTGGGAGCACATGATCTCCTTGTACTTGACGTAAAACCTCATAACACATCTTCTTCTTCAACTTAAACGGACATAAACATCATGCTTACAAAAAGAACAATTTTAGGGTTCGCCTCACAACTCCCAGCAGTCGCACGCCGCCGTTAGCCGGAATTCTTCGTCGCCATCGGATGCCGATCAAACCCAGACACACCGTGACCCTCGCCGGCGACAACCACAACAACAAGCACAATTTTATGGTTCCCTTCGTCTGGGGTGTCGGAAACTGGGCGAGGTGCTGAGGAGAACCCACCTCGTCGTGTTCTCCACCACCGCCGACCTCATCGTGCCACCACTGTCGGAATCCGTCACCGCCCGATGCCGAGCAAACCCACCTTGCCATATCTGAGGTCGCAGCCGTCGCTCCACCACCACCAGATCTGAGCAAACCCAGCCGTCGCTCCACCACCAGATCCGCCACCGTCGCTCCACCACCAGCCACCGCCCGATGCCGAGCAAACCCACCTCGCCATATCTGAGGTCGCAGCCGTCGCTCCACCACCACCAGATCCGCCACCGTCGCTCCACCACCAGATCCGCCACCGTCGCTCCACCACCAGCCACGCCCGATGCCGAGCAAACCCACCTCGCCATATCTGAGGTCGCAGCCGTCGCTCCACCACCAGATCCGCCACCGTCGCTCCACCACCAGATCCGCCACCGTCGCTCCACCACCAGCCACCGCCTCCTGCTCTCAGACCACCACCGCCAGATCTGAGGTCGCCCGCCACCACTCGCAGTCGCCACCCCTCGAAGCCATCGCCGACCCCACCATATCTGAGGTCGCAGCCGCCAGATCTGAGGTCGTCCTCGCCAGATCTGAGGTCGCAGCCGACTCCATCGCCGGAGTCGCCGCTCGGCGCTCCACGTCGCCCGTCGACTGTCTTCCGTCGCCGCGCAGGAGAGAGAGAGAGAGAGGATTGAGAAAGAGGGGGAATGTCGACATTTTGTTAATTCTTTTTGGTCAAGTTTATGACGAATAAAAACATGACACGTGTTCTTTTTTTTAAAAAACTAACGTTCGACTTGACAGAAGTACTAAAAGCGACTAAAAATTGTAACATGAGGGACTGAAAATGTAACTCGGAAACATCGGGACCACGGACGCCCATAGCTTAAACATGGACCAAAAATGTCAATGCCCCAATATTTTACGTTGGGAATACAATAGTTTATATTTGATGGTTACACATGTAACTCGACCAACATAGCCACGGTATCTTCACATATTAACATGGTTTAAAACCCCATTTCCAATGCCTAAACACTAACTCGGAACTTGAAAGTCCACTAATCAATTATTGGGAACCAAAGCGCACTGCGTTATTTATAACATTCGTTTCACACCTCAGTTCTCGTGGCTTTTCTTTGGAGTAGATGGAATAAACCTGCCCTGGTATGATTTCTCCATTGTCGACTTTTCTTCAGTTTTGAAGTTAGTTTACTTCTAATTTCTCATGTTGATCCTTGTTTTTTCAATTGGGCTTCTTTAAAATTCTTTTACGTTCAGTCGACCTCTTTGTTCCTCCGTCGCCCATCATATGTCGCTCGCTGACATACGTTCTCCTTTTGTTTTGTTTTTATTCTAGCTCTGGTATATTAGATGACACATGTTATGTGGGATTTACTGTGGAAGAGAGATCTTGAATTCATTGTTTAGATGATGAAATGCAATACAGTGAGTTAGACCTTTCGATTATAGTTTGGATTTGGCAAACTTCTGCAGTTGGGTTTCCTTTGTGTGTATTATAATCGTGAAATTTCTGAGTTGATGAGCCTTTGAGATAAATTAGCTCTCATGTTTGGTATTTGACTGAAGGCTTTCTATACTGGTAAATGAATTTCTGAGAATGCTAAATTGCTATGCGCTTCGTGTAGCTCTCGTTGCGTGCTGTTCATGCTCATTACTTTCCTATTAAAACAGGAACCATTAACTTATTCAAAGCTTTAGACTCTGTTTATTTAGTATTGTCTTCCGTTTGTGTGGTAGCCAAAAAGCAAAAGACAAGGAACATGGAGGCCAAGTGTTGTCTATTAGGAGATATATCCCGGAGTCGAAGGGTTTGGTATGCAAGGGTTTTGGTTGTCGAAAAATGCTGATTCGATCCACACGCTTCGGTTACAAGTAGCAAAGGGTTGTCGTTGCCGATAAAGAGGTAACAACATCCACATCATTGATGTTATCCTTCTTTGCCACGCCCTAAACCTATCCTCCATCACAGAATACCAGGATGCGGTGCATCATATATGATTCGGACGTTGAACTAGACAATATCCTCCAGCTCTTTCATACGTATTATATCGGCCATTGCAAGATGAGAGAGGTTAATCCAAATTATGCGTTAGTGCCGGAGTCATCCTACGAATTGGTGCTCAACAAAAGTTGCTACATACGAGCAACCCCTGACCAGTATCATTTACCTCTGGAAAACGTTTACGATCTAACGGCATTTGAAAGATTGTCGGACTTTGCAGACGACCCTAGCCGCATAAGTAAGCATTTGTACCTAAAAGTATTGTGTTAAATGTATAAAATTTGTTGTTCTGTTGGCATGTTGACTTATTATATCGGCTTTTTTTAATCATAGATACATCAACTCTTAAACTTGTAGATGTCTTATGCGCTGTTATCCATGTTCTCCAACCACAATCCACTAGGAATGGGAAAAGGCTGCAGGAATTCGTTGTTGTCAATGAAGAGTAAGCTTGTTACATTTTATTATGTTGTTCAATGATGTTCGAGCATATGTTGCTTATAGGTGTACTCCAATGCTGGTCACACTGTGGGAAGACGTCCTTCAGACGGAGGCACCTAAACTAACAAACGAGGTCCATACTACTCCAATAGTCTTGGCAACGAGGTTGTCGGTTACCACCTTTCATGGTAAGTGCCAAACTTCCCTTTCGGGTTAATCAAGCGATTTGGTAGTTTATGTGGGCTTATTTCCACTACATATTGAATGTTATTCTTATGTGTGAATAATGCGTTTGTTTCCTACATAATGATTCCTCAATGTTTTCGAAGGCATCTCGCTTAGCACGACAATAACTGGTTGCATCTTATTCGATCCTCCGATACCAGAAGCACAACAGCTCCGAGTGTGGTACGAAACTTTTATGTTTATATGTTGAGAATACAAGGTTTCTGCAATTGCATTGTTATCATCATCCAATCTTTACGTTTAAGGTTGGACGACCATAAAGAAACCGTAGAAGGAATTGTCTCTGACAAGCTTTATGAGAATGATAGGCGTGCCACTGCGTTTCCGTCGAGTTCCCAGATTAGAAAACTGAGCCAAATTATGAGTTCAACTGAATTGGTAGGTTTTGTTTATTGCCGCGTTTAAAGTAGGGTTGTCTGCAAATATATAAATATAATTGTTTTGTGATTAAAGGTCAAGACATTTTGGAGAAGAGCAGGATTCCGCATTACAAATATGGATCGACAGTTGTATGTTATGACGTGTCCAAATTGTGCCAAGATCTGTGGGGCAGACTACATGAACGAGTTTACGTGCTTGCATTTTAATAATGATTTCCCGAAACCTCGACCCATGTAAGTACTTCTAAATGGTTGCCCCCATCTTCAATTTGTTTCGATTGTTTTTTCCCCATGAGCTATGTTCTTACAAATAAGGTAAACATGGGTCTTCACTCTATCGTGTCTCTTGTTGCAGATTACGTTTTGAGGCCGAGCTCAGTGACGGAACTGGAAGCATCGATGTGATTATCGATAAGAGTGAGGCTGAGAGCTTGTTGGGACTGAGCGCTGATGCATTATGTGCTGGCGAACAAGGGGTACGCATGCCCAACTAGATAGTTTATTGATGTAATTTGCTAATATTAGTTCTTTCTTCATATTCGTTAGGAGGATGTGGTAGATGTTGCTCTTGTTAATGACATGCTCAAGAACAATCAATCTGATAAACGTAATTTCTTACATTTATATTTGTTAATTTTAAGTCGTTTGCGTTCATTAATGAAGCCTTTTTGAATGTCCTAGCACTAAAATGTGAATTAATGGCAATATTAACATTTTTACGGCAGTTTTGCGGCAGTTTCGTATTTCTTGCAGAACAAGGGTAAACGATGTCCAATTGAGCTGAAATTTTACCCGAGGATAGAAGACTCGTTGATTTTGATTTTGACCAAAGGAATTTCCATTCCGAGTTCCAGATCAGAAGATAAGACTTTTCTTTCACACACCGTTTTGCTGTGCAGAACAGCCCGTGTTGATTGGCCCATGACTAGACCCAAGCCCACTAAACAAAACCCATAAATAGCCCAATGGAAAAACAGCCCAAGCCCATCAAAGAGAATAGATATACAATACACACGCATACTCACACACGTTGGACAAAAGGAGAAACCACGAGCAGACAAGCAAAAAGTGGGAGCAGACAAGCGTGGAAGCAGATTGACGACTTCATGGAAGACGAGAAAATGTTGCTGATCTTACGGACCTGTTTATTTTGATCAATCTTCACCATCTTGATCGAATTCTCCACTCACATATACCATCGAACTCTCTGACCATCAACCAAGCACCCCTCAACCAAGCACCTCTCAACCATCAACCACATCAACTCGTTGGACACCTAGCATCACACCAAGCACCCACCTTAACCATCGACGACCTCACCACCAAGCACCTCAACCACCAACGTTGAACAAGCCTCTCAAAGCATCCACCTCTCCACTCAACACCTCACTGCCATCGAACCACCTCACCACCAAGCATCTCAAGCTAGCACCTCTCAAACACCCACCTCAAGGAGACACCTCACCATAAGCTACACCTTACGTACGGGCCAAAAGAAGTTACCATCAAGCAAGGCAGCCACGTGTGAATTGGGGTGAGGCAGTCGTATGTTGAGCGGGACAGCGATCGGGATCATCAGCAGCACACAACGGTCGCGGCGAAGTAGTAACGCGCAAGGTAATACGCTATCTTTTGGACCACGGTTGGGCTGCGTGTGTGTTCGGAGGCAAAGAAGGGGTACCTAAGTGGTTGCCGTGAGAATCCCAACTCGCCCACCACCTGTTCGCCATATTTCCTTAATGAAATATTAAACTCGGAGGCGAAATTCAGGGAAGAAAAATATGTTTAATTTCTCTTTGTTATTTACGCTTCTCGTCGTATTAATATTTCGTATGAGTAGCTAATTTCTATGTGCTTGCGATGAGATGAACGCTAGGTAGAATTATTGAACGTAAAATACTCGTGAACATGCTATATTTTGACTATTTATCGTTTATGATATTGTTTTTCAAACTAATATGTCTATGTGTTAATTTGAATATCACTTCGATATGTCTATGTATCGATGTGATTTCGTGGTAATATCGTTTAGGGCCACAGCTAGAAAAACGATTAACCCTTTCATAAAATGATAGGGCTCGATTATAGGGCGACAGCAAATAATCGATCTCGCTGTAGGTAAATTAATATTTATTCTTACAACCGTCTAGGGCGACAACAAATTCGGACGTGAGTAGGAATTACCGCGACTTAGTCATTATTTTTGTGTTAAGGTAATTTACGGCCTTGTCAATGATACCTAGCGGGAATCGCAATCCCGAACACTCCCCTTTTATATAAAAAAAAAGAAAGTATTTTTTTAAGTTGTGTTCAAGCTAGTTGGAATTTATTTTATAAATCAAAATATAACTAAAAAAATATTTAAATATTTTAAGTTGTGTTTAAAGCTTGTGGTTTGTTAGGTTTTACTGTCAGATTTAATTCATAAATTAAAATACGAAAAATATTTATTTAGGCTAAATATCAAATCGATAGGTTATTACTAGTACTTAATTTATTCCTCGTGTTCGATACTCGGATATTCGCTATAGCTATATTACAAACGACAGGTACACTGCCTATCGCGCGTGGTGCTAGTTATAACATATTCGTTTTAATTATTACTTGACGTACTTGCACGAACCTTTAATATAATAACGTACACGCACGCGATCACAATCCATTTATCATATTAGAGGGTACAGTTACGTGTTTAGGGGGGAGACGTTGGTTCGATATACGGTTATGGCGCAGCTTCCGTTGGACTCACCGACTGTTCGTAGCATTCCCGGACAATCCGCTAACAAATGTCGTCCTGTTGAATCCGTTGTAGACCAAGCATGCTCATCTGCCAGCAGCAAAAAGGCCAAGCACTACTAGGAACCTTTGTCTAATATTTTGTATGTTATCTAAGAATGACAAGTCACCCCGTGGTGTTCTATATTTTCAACTGTTATTGATCGCAGCTTTTGTTGGTTGCTGCTTTTGTCGGTAGGTTTGAAAACCTTTGCGATCTGGGCACCACGCTTCCTGTTTGCTATGTACATATATTAATGACACATGGTTTGACAAATTTCTCTGTACTTTTTAGTTTGAGCTCTGTTTTCTTTTTCTTCGTTTTTTTCACAGATTGAGCCATTTGCCTCATGGGTTTGATCCAAGTACTGCTTAAAAACTTCTCTTTTGAATCCATCGGTTTTGCTTCTTCATTGCATGGTTTTCCTTCTCTTTTCAGTTTTCATTCTTTACCATAACCATTTTTTTATGGCAGTAAGTTGGGGTAATTTCATGTTTAGACACACGCATGCACGCCACAGATTTGGTAAAATTATAACTCATAATATTTCCAGTGAGGTTATCGAGTCTATCCTTCCACCGTTGCATGCCTAGATGTATATTATGTGCAATATCGGGATGGCGCCTGCGACGATTGCAGGTATGTGGGTAATATTCATAACCAGGTAATGGAACCCCTTCTTTAAGAAGTATGCCTTTGGTTTCCCAGGTGTTTGCAATTCCAATCAACTAAACACAGCTAAAATAAAATATAAAAAAAAAAAAACACAGCTAACATAATTGATACTTTTGCAGTCCTATATATACATTAATCTAAATTGCTATAGGTACGACGAGATTATGTCATGTACCTGCCACTCATCGACAAGGATGATGTTAGAGAAGTTGCTGTAATAAATGGGAAACGCTGGAAAGAGACGAAAGGGAAAAAGAAGACTATTGAAGGGCTGGAAAGAGTTGGCGTGGGCTGAAGAATAGACTTATATGGGCCAAGAAGTTTAATATTTTTTATTATTCTAATTAGGTCAAAGCTCAAGTAATATTTCCTGTTATAAACAGTGTATCGACACATTATGGAGGATAACAAAGAAATTAAACCCTAATCTATTTCTTCTTCCTCAAGTTTCTCATCTCCTCCTCAACAATCTTCTTCTATTCAATGTCTTCTTCTATCCAATCTCTTATCCTTCTCTAAATCTCTAAATCTGCATATTAGAAAACCCCAAAAATAGATCAATACATAACATTGGTATCACAGCTGACGAACCTCGGCCATGGCTGAACACTTTCGCTTCGAGGATCGTATGGAAGAGCAAAAAGGCTGGAGCAGAGCGCTGCTCAATCCGCAGACAAGCCCCACGAAGTGATGTCTGAGAGGAACAATCGAAGAGCCATTTTGGGAGATCCACCATTACAACATATACTACAGCACACACCCAATATCATTTGTCAAAGGCCAGGAATGTATTTCCCAAGGTTTGATGGATCAAATCCTAGGGAATGGATGCTCAAGTGCGAGCGGTATTTTAATATTGCACCAAACATGGCAGATTCGCAAAAGGTAATACTAGCTTCCATGTATTTCGAGGGTAAGGCAATGGCGTGGTACCAGAATATGGCTAGCAGTCAGATTGAGCTTAGCTGGGAGCAATTCCTAAGCATAGTATCGGCAAGATTTGAAGACCTTCGGGACGCTAAAGCCTTTAGGGAACTCGAAACCCTCAGGCACGTCGGCTCGTACTCGGATTATGTCAACGAATTCGAGGACATAATATGGGACATCCCTATGGGCGATGAACTAGACCTTTTTGAGGACTATTTCATTTCTCGATTCGTTAATGGTCTTAACAACGAGATGCGAGGTATCTTATCGGTGATGCAACCTAGGAGCTTATATGACGCTACAGAACTTGGCCGGAAGCATGTAGGAGTTCTCGATGTTATTGCTGAAGGAAAGGAAACCTCACGGGAGATTTCTTATTCTTGTTTGTCACCAAATGAGGCTGAAAATCAGATCTATTATGCTTGCAAGTTTGAGGAGCATTTTAGCATTCAAGAAACCAACCCTGAAGCTGAGGAGACAGTTAAAGAAGGGCTGTTTACTATCACTAATACCAAAGGGAGGATTCAACAAAAGGATTATTGTAACATCAGTTTACGAGGGGATTGGAAGAAAGATTGCACGTCAGTCAGATTTCACTATGAGTACGTGATGTTCACCTTGAAATGGGGAGGTAGGAAAGTCAAAATGAAGGCGCTATCTGCAGAGGCTTGGAATAGAGTAACTACAACACTAGGCGATCGTGAAGTGGGAGGAGCTTACTTGATTATACCCCTTTGCACAGAGGAAGAGCAACCTAAAGCTTCAGAGCTTCAATCTGAATGTGCAGATGTTTTGAGAGGAACTGAAGGGCTGCCCTTGATACGAAGAGCTCAGCACCACATTACCCTTAACCCAGCTAGCACCCCAGAACAGTTAGGCTGCTACAAGACCTGTCATGCACGTAAAACTGCGATTGAGAAGTTAAGCAAGGAGACGACATACAGAGCTTATAAAAAGCTAATCAGGGTATTCTATTTACTCAAGATAAAAGCTTCAGTTGCACATTTATGGAGGGAATGTTCACCAATCAAAATTGACTATGAACTCGTGACTTTCTCGTTGAGATGGTATGGAAGAAAGGTTAAAATGAAGGCTCTAACTTTTGAGGTTAGATGCAAAACGGTCAATGGATCAACATTGCACAAGGTAATCCAAAAACCAGATGCTAAAAAAGTAGATGAAGTCTACATACTCAAGCCAAGCCACACTGAAGCTGAGACAAGTAAGAGACACTCACAGATTTCAGAATCACTCTCTGAATTTACAGGCGTGTTCGAAGGGTCTAAGAGGTTACCTACATCAAAGAGAGTTGAGTACCAAATCAGTCTGAAACCCAGAAGCAGCCTCAAACAGCCAGGGCCTAAAAACGATGAGAAAAATGAATCATTTACGGTACTTAAACAAGGTATGACCACATCCAGCGCAAGTGATATGGTACGAGGAGGATCTCGCCTTTTACAGCTACTGAGGGAACATCTAACCTTAGACCAGCCAATACTGAATGTTTATGCGAACCAAATGAGGCAGGAGAGGAATTTCGAGGTAGGTTATACGGTATACCTCAATGGTCAACCTTTTCGCCAGAGCTCAGAGGCACAGCGGCAAAACCTGAAACCCTCTGCTAGGTACTCTAGTCAATTCGAGACCCTGGAGAAGAATGGTTCTGTGGCTCGCAGGTTGGAAATTCCACCCAAGGCGAAAATACAATCCACAGTTTTTGTTGGCCCCTTCACGAAATTACTACGCGCAAAGGTGGATCTTTCACCCTTTTTACCTGAGATAGAAAGAAAGAAGGAATCTTTGGGCAAGACACCCAATAGCCTAAGCAAAGGAACGAACTTGCAAGGAAATGAGGACCTACCTCAGCTATGTGCACTATGGTCGAATGGAGATCTTGAGAGCGCAATGTGGGAGGACGAACAACAGTTTCAGAAGAAGTTTACAAAGGCGAATCCGTGGGGACAAGAACCGCCTCAGCGAGTGGGTACGGTCATGAACCCATCTCAGCCGTGCCGTGGAGGTGCTTCCATGGGTGACGGATCTGAAGAAACTACAGACGCAGCTCAAACCAAAATTCTGAAGCAAGATCCTTGGGGACAAGGATCCATTCAAGCGGGGGGAATTGTCATGTACCTGCCACTCATCGACAAGGATGATGTTAGAGAAGTTGCTGTAATAAATGGGAAACGCTGGAAAGAGACGAAAGGGAAAAAGAAGACTATTGAAGGGCTGGAAAGAGTTGGCGTGGGCTGAAGAATAGACTTATATGGGCCAAGAAGTTTAATATTTTTTATTATTCTAATTAGGTCAAAGCTCAAGTAATATTTCCTGTTATAAACAGTGTATCGACACATTATGGAGGATAACAAAGAAATTAAACCCTAATCTATTTCTTCTTCCTCAAGTTTCTCATCTCCTCCTCAACAATCTTCTTCTATTCTTCAATGTCTTCTTCTATCCAATCTCTTATCCTTCTCTAAATCTCTAAATCTGCATATTAGAAAACCCCAAAAATAGATCCATACATAACAATGTAATAAATTTCGTGTAGCATTGTGGTGAGAGAGCTGCACGTTAGGTTAGTAGTTGGGGGTTTGGGGGTTCAGCTCCAGGCTCAAGTATTTATTTTTCTTCTTATTTTTAAATTTTTCTTCTTATTTTAAAGTTTATTTATAATGTTTTTGTCAGCTTTGTACCTTTTCAGTTTTTCTCCTCATCGTTTCCATTCTTTTGGTATTTTTGGGATAAAACCTAAAATGGTCCCCAAGTTTATCTGTGAACTA
This sequence comes from Craterostigma plantagineum, assembly GCA_027422505.1. NCBI lineage: Eukaryota > Viridiplantae > Streptophyta > Magnoliopsida > Lamiales > Linderniaceae > Craterostigma > Craterostigma plantagineum. The sequence continues at coordinate 3,386 of JAPQWV010001507.1, read as the reverse complement.
ATTTAGTCCACAATGTTTCGCGTGGACCAATTTAGTCCCCGATGTTATCGAAAATGAACCAAATTAGTCCCTCCGTCAATTAGACGGAGATGGCATTTGCGACGGCTTAGTCGCCAAATGAAAAAGTTAAAAAAATAATAAATTTAATATTAAAAATGAGGAAAAAATGCAAAAAAGTTGAAAAAAAATCAGAAAAATAGAGTAAAAATTCAAAAAAAGAGAGAATATTACTAACAAACTAAATAAAAATAAATAATAATAACAAAAAATAATAAATAATAAAAGCAAAATATAAATCAAAAATTAAAATAAAAAATGATAAATTAAACATTAAAAATGAGGAAAAATCCAAAAATCCAAAAAATAGAGTAAAAATTCAAAAAAGAATTGATGTAATATTAAAAAAAATATTTTTATTTACTTTATTACTAATATTCTCTCTTTCTTTTTGAATTTTTACTCTATTTTTTGAATTTTTTCCTTTTTTTATGCATTTTTTCATCATTTTTAATATTTAATTTATTTTTTTTTAACTTTTTCATTTAGCGACGGATATTCCATCGCTAAAGCGGTCGCAAATGCCATCTCTGTCTAAATTGACGGTCGGATTGACGGAGGGACTAATTTGGTTCATTTTCGATAACATCGGGGACTAAATTGGTTCACAGGGTAGGTAAACATCGGGGACCAGTTTAGGTTTTATCCCTTTATTTTTCTAGTCTTATCGATTTTATCATTTTAGTGTTTTTTTTTTGTTTGCCTTTTATTGTCTTTTTTATTTTTTTTTCTTAGAGCTTATTAAACTTTCGTTAGTTTTATATTTCTTTTTAGTTAGTATGTATGTTTGTTTTTAATCAACAATACAACACAATTCATCGTACGTATTAATCAATTAGGTTTGTGTTAATTTGGTTATCTTTTACACCTTTTCTACTTCCTTTCATGGTCTATTAAATTTTTATTATGCACTTACAATAAATACACAATCAAGTTATAAAACTTTTCTTCAAATTTTTAATTATGGACCTTATTATAGTTATAAATCACTTTTTGAATAAAAAACACAATATCAAATAAAAAAAGGGGCTCAAATACATATTGCACTTAATATTCATAAGACATGATTTGTGTTATTTCTCTTATATTTTCTTAATAACATATTTAGTATTAACAATATACTACGCAAACATCGACATCATGACATGTTGTCACTAGAGCTTTGTCAAGGTTATCACGATTTTTAATTTTTTATATTGATATTTTTATGTGTTGATACAGTTTGAACTTTAAGATTTTTGTATGATCCTAAATTCATATGTTTCGATGAAAAAATGTATTTCAATTGAAAAATCTATCCAACAAAATATAGAAAAGAAAATTTAGATACTAAGTTAACCTCCTTACAACGCCATTTTCGAAACTTTTAGTACTATATGTATAGTATATTGCAACTCTGAGTGATATATCGATTTTATATTGTAAGGGCTTGTTTGATAAGTGTGTATGGGTGTGTACGGGTGTGTATGGGATGTGTATGAGTAAGTTGTGTCGTGTTTGATATCTGTGTATAGCCATACATGCCTTGTATGACTATACACGTCTATTACAAGGTTTTTGGTTATAGGCCTTGTATATCCATATCCACCTTTAAGGTGGTTATGGGGTGTGTATCACTAATCCATACACACCTATACACATCTCAAACACATCTATCAAACACAATTTATATCATTACACAAATAATTAATACACACATATCAAACATGTTAAAACACAACATCAACAAAATCCTTGTATAGCTATACATAACTTATACCCATGTAATCCCTAAACACTGATATCAAACGAGCCCTAAATGTAATAAAATTTCGTGTAGCATTGTGGTGAGAGAGCCGCACGTTAGGTTAGTAGTTGGGGGTTTGGGGGTTCTAACTCCAGGCTCAAGTATTTATTTTTCTTCTTAATTTTAAATTTTTCTTCTTATTTTAAAATTTATTTATAAGGTTTTTGTCAGCTTTGTACCTTTTTAGTTTTTCTCCTCAGCGTTTCCATTCTTTTCGTTTTATTTTCCTAAAATGGTCCCCAAGTTTACTCTGTGAACCAATTTAGTCCCGATGTTTCGCGTGAACCAATTTAGTCCCCAATGTTATCGAAAATGAACCAAATTAGTCCCTCCGTCAATCCGACCGTCAATTAGACGGAGATGGCATTTGCGACGGCTTATTACGTCGCTAAATGAAAAAGTTAGAAAAATAATAAATTAAATATTAAAAATGAGGAAAAAATGCAAAAAAGTTGAAAAAAAAAAAAATAAGAGTAAAAATTCAAAAAAAGAGAGAATATTACTAACAAACTAAATAAAAATAAATAATAATAACAAAAAATAATAAATAATAAAAGAAAATATAAATCAAAAATTAAAATAAAAAATGATAAATTAAACATTAAAAATGAGGAAAAATCCAAAAATCCAAAAAATAGAGTAAAAATTCAAAAAAGAATTGATGTAATATTAAAAAAAAAATATTTTTATTTAGTTTATTACTAATATTCTCTCTTTCTTTTTGAATTTTTACTCTATTTTTTGAATTTTTTCCTTTTTTTATGCATTTTTTCATCATTTTTAATATTTAATTTATTTTTTTTCACTTTTCATTTAGCGACGGATATTCCATCGCTAAAGCGGTCGCAAATGCCATCTCTGTCTAAATTGACGGTCGGATTGACGGAGGGACTAATTTGGTTCATTTTCGATAACATCGGGGACTAAATTGGTTCACAGGGTAGGTAAACATCGGGGACCAGTTTAGGTTTTATCCCTTTATTTTTCTAGTCTTATCGATTTTATCATTTTAGTGTTTTTTTTTTTTTTTTTTTTTGGCCTTTTATTGTCTTTTTTATTTTTTTTCTTAGAGCTTATTAAACTTTCGTTAGTTTTATATTTCTTTTTAGTTAGTATGTATGTTTGTTTTTAATCAACAATACAACACAATTCATCGTACGTATTAATCAATTAGGTTTGTGTTAATTTGGTTATCTTTTACACCTTTTCTACTTCCTTTCATGGTCTATTAAATTTTTATTATGCACTTACAATAAATACACAATCAAGTTATAGAACTTTTCTTCAAATTTTTAATTATGGACCTTATTATAGTTATAAATCACTTTTTGAATACAAAAACACAATATCAAATTAAAAAAGGGGCTCAAATACATATTGCACTTGATATTCATAAGACATGAGTTGTGTTATTTCTCTTATATTTTCTTAACAACATATTTAGCATTAACAATATACTACGCAAACATCAACATCATGACATGTTGTCACTAGAGCTTCGTCAAGGTTATCACGATTTTTAATTTTTTATATTGATATTTTT